>QQSS02252584.1:0-87090 GCA_003687565.2 Craspedacusta sowerbii | reverse complement strand
TTTGAGTGCAAGCTCTTATAAATGATCTTAATTGTCCTTAATAAATTAGGGACTGTTTCCTTACCACCTGTTTAAGTGATTAGTATCCACAACACTTCCTCTAAGCCATGTACCTGAATTAGTTCTACTTATTCTTAGGTCTTTTTACTTTATTTGGTTATAATTAAAGTCTCCAATTTAATCAAATTAAGATCCCCCTATCTTTACTAAATATAATAGAATATATTTCTGAAGATATCATTTTAAACACAAATTACCTTCACTTATAATTCCACAATTAGGTATTATAATTGACTCCGTTCAGCGTCAATCTAACTGGCTGAAGTTATGAATCTTGAAAGGTAATGACATGAGGAATTTTAGATAACTTCTACCATAACTTGAGTTTAAGGTTGAGGATACTAACACTAATAGGATGCGATCGAGATCTCTTGTGGTCGGGCAATAATAATTCATTATCAATATTACAATTACTTTGAAATTTAGTTTACAATACAAGTTATCTTTAATATAAGACATAGTCGATTAATAAGTTATTAAATAACCTTAATCGAAGTATCATAAGAAATATTACATCAATCCCTACAATAAATCATATGCTAAAACAGACCACATCTACATTACTGTAAGAAACAATGATTGATAAATCTTCCTTGTAATTAGTATTATTTTATTTCATATGCATTCATTTATTTATTATTCCAATTATTCCATATTCAAGTTACCAATCATAGTGTGACTCAGTAATTGCTATGTGTACTAGATACTTATCCCTAACATTTATATTATCAGACATTGCAGCCATTTAATGCAGGGTCCAGCGGCCTTTTATTAAAGATTATCGCCCTTAAAATAGCTAACAAAGCAAAATCAATCTCCTCGTACATTGGTCCATCTGTTTCCGACTGAGGACAACCTTTAAACCACCTTTAATCCTGCATTTCTAATCCTACACACTCAGATATGTCACCCCTCCCTGCGAATTCAAGTAGGAATTGATAGTATTTTAGGTAGCATGGAATGGCTGTAAAAGGTATTTGTACTCTACGGTAAAGGTTTCGGAGGGGAGTATTTCTCCCAATAGAAGTTCGACCTGCAATCAACTCAACCCAATACTGGCTCCATAATAAAAATAAGTGATTTATTCAATAAAAAGCACAAGTCTTTATCGTTTAACCAATAACATGTGGCTAGCGCAATCCTTCCTGAGATGATTCACAAGCTGAAGTCCACTTCAAACATCGCCATGAGTTTCTAAATATCGGGTTATTTGCCCATAATTCCTAAGCTTGAATATTAACTAAAACATGCTTGGTTGTTGAAATAGGCAATTATCGACCAAGAAAGAGCTGATAATAAATTTTACAAGCACAATGGGCCTAAACGAGTTTCTCAGGAATCAATTCGCAGGGGATTACTTATATGCCATACCTTCAATGGGAGGGCTTCAGCATTAATGATGGGAGATATTACTGGCACAATTAAAACTCAATGCTTCAATTTATTTCATTTCATTTGGCATAATTAATTATGTTTTATTTTTAGATAGGATAATTCATCAACGAGTTTGAAATCACGGCTCATTTGGGTAGCGGTAGAGACGGGCAAGTCTACAAGGCCAAAAATCTGGTCGGAAAAGTCTTTGCTCTCAAAGTGATGTAAGTTGAAAAGATGAACGATGTCCAATAAACCATCAGAAGGTCAGCTTTTCAGATATATGTTCACAGTGAAAGTATTGTCAAGGGCTTTTAGCTATTTTTCTTCAACAAGTAAAAATTCTTGGTACTCGTATCTGAATTCTGCACAAAGAACTTAGACAAGTACCTTTGCAAAAAAGACAATGTTAGTGATTAATAAAAGTGGAAATTCATGCACGGAATAGGCGAAGGCATCGAGGTGCTCCACGAAATGAAACAAGTCCACAGAGATCTAAACTTATCCAATGTACTTATTGGGCTCGACGATAGAATCAAGGTGAATGACTTTGGACGACTCAAGAATTTGGCGATTACGAGGGACACCTCAATCACAGGGTTCAACTACTACAGTGCTCCATAAGTAATCTAAGGATACCCGACTTCAACTCATTCAGATGTTTGGGCGGAAGGAGTCGCTTTTCTACAAATTATTTTTGGGCGAAATTTCTTTCCAAGTAAGAAGTCGCCTGGTTAGGAAATAAGCCTCCTCAATTAATTTATTAATAGAATAGGAAATAAAGGCCTTAGAGAATTGATAAAGGCAATGCTGGAGAAGGAAAAAGATAAACGGCCCTCGATGAAACAAGTAGTCAGTAGGTTGCATGAAGCGTAGAGGAAAGGGTAACCATTGCTATCAAAAGAAAAGAAGATAAGATAATAAATTAGGACATAGGCAAGGTAATTGAGAATATTGCCAGAAGAGTAAGCGAGATATCCAAAGGCTCTGGAAGAAGGGAAAATAATAACTTCAGGAATCAAAGCATAATTGAAGGGTTAAATGATCCCTCGCTCAAAGCCTATTAAATTGCTACTACGAGACTATAATTGGAAATTTATTTAGAGCTTATTGTAAAAGACATAAAATTTAAATGAAATCTAGGAAATCTCATTAGTAAAAACGTGCAATATTTATCAGACGGTCAATAATTTATCAGACCGTCAATAATTTATCAGATAGTCAATAATTTATCAGCTAGTCAATAATTTATCAGACCGTCAATAATTTATCAGATAGTCAATAATTTATCAGATAGTCAATAATTTATCAGATAGTCAATAATTTATCAGCTAGTCAATAATTTATCAGACGGTCAATAATTTATCAGATTGTCAATAATTTATCAGATAGTCAATAATTTATCAGTTTGTCAATAATTTATCAGCAAGTCAATAATTTATCAGATAGTCAATAATTTATCAGATAGTCAATAATTTATCAGACGGTCAATAATTTATCAGAATGTCAATAATTTATCAGCAAGTCAATAATTTATCAGATTGTCAATAATTTATGAGCTTCAATAACATTTTGTAAAAATTAGGAAGTATGCCAAGATTAAAAATCATAAACTTTTATGCAGAGTAAATTTCTAACAAGCTAATATCCAGATTATTTTAGTAAATCAATAGGAATTATTAAAAAACTAAGTGATCGCATGAAAATCAACTTCATTTCCCAAACCCAACCTAGAAAATAATGCCGCGTTTTTGATTCATCAAATTATTCCCCAGGTCGAGTGGAATTATACATCATCGATTTACAATCCAAAATATGCGAAGGCCCTTAAAAAGAAATAGGACTTAGTCTCAGTGACTTCCTCAGCGGCGTCAAGCGCTACCAATGAATCGCAATCATCATCCGTATTATCGTTTGATACTTGTTCAATGTCTTTCGCCTTCTCATTTAAAATAAAATTAATGAGATAAGCCACGTGGTTTTGTTGAGAAAGAATTTTGTTTCCTCTTCTAACCAAACGAATAGTAAATCCTCAATTAATCCGCTAACAACTGAATAAAAAGATAGCAATTTTTGTTTTTTCTGACTCAAAATAAAATCTAAAAAAGTTCATCTAAAGGACTGCTCTCGACTAAGCTAGTCATGCCAATACACTGTCCTTTCAAAAAGGGAACTACTGAAAAAAGGAAATTGCTGGACTTTGGACTGGACTGGACGATGTCTTTGGATTAAAATATATAAAATTACTCCTCAAATTAAAAAAATCCTTTCAACTGAATTCAATAAATTTTAAAATTCATAAACTGAAAACTCTTCTATTTCTCTGCTGTTTCTTAGCAGGCAGTTCATTTGATCAGTTAAATTATGAAAAAAACACTGTGGATAGCAAGACCTGAATTTCAAATGTCGAGGACTGGTTTGAAAATGTTTAATTAATTTGATAATCATGGGGTGCATAAATGAAACTTAGGAGGCTGCTAGGCATGGAGCTGCTAATACTGCCGACGCCATGAACAATGGCTTCGATGCGACTAAAAAAGCAGCTCAGAATTCCGCCGATGCAGCTAAAGGCTCAGCCTAGAATGCAACGAAAGCAGCTTCAACTTAAGCAACCAAGAAAGTAGAGCAGGTAAGCACAGCTGCCAAATAAAAAGTTGATAATCTGGCTGGGCTGAAGGAAAGCATAGAAAAAATGGTCCCAGAACAAAAATAACACGCTCAATTGCTGATCACTGAACTTAATCGACACAACTAGTACAGGATGAAGCACGGGGCGCCACCGTTGGCCCTAAACCTGTAGCTATGCAAGCATGCAGCTAAGTACGCCAAGTATCTCTCCGATAACACTAAATTTGAGCACAGTGAATGCAAGTGGAACGGGAAGGACATCGGATAGAATTTGGCTATGTCTACTCGCCCTTCAGAGAACTTCACCAAGATGTGGTACGATGAGATCAAGGACTACGATTTCAAGAAGGGTAACTTCACTTCTGGTACCGGCCATTTCACTCAGGTCGTTTGGAAAGATTCCAAATAGCTGGGTCTGGGCTTTTCGAAGGGCATTTTAGTAGGCAACTACTACCCGGCTGGCAATTTCGAGGGGATGTTCAAGAACAACGTATTGCCTGCATCATGAAGATAATTCACATCTTATTATATAAAATCATGCAATTTCTGCAGGCAAATGCAGATACAGCCAATGATAGCTATTATCAATTCATTAAATAATGATGATGAAGCCTGAAGGCAGAGAGGCTTACCTTCCTACAATCATAAATTTAATTAATTAATGATCATTTTCTTTTGGAATCGTAGAGACTCTGGTTGTGAACAACCATCTTTCCAAATGCTGTTTTTAATTTACCCCTCAGGTTCTTGCTGGGAGCCAGCCCGGCTGGAGGCTTTATGTATTTAATGGCCGAGCCATGCTCCTCTGACTGGATTAGCACTGCCATCTGCTCTATGTTCGATTAGAAGTTAGCTGTTTTGGAGATGAATTCGAAGCAGCCTCTTACATCCGTATACCCATCCTTGTAGAACTGGGGAAGGCCTTGGCTAGTCTTTGCAATTACCTTGATGTACACCTTGGGCAGAGGCTGATTTTTGTGGTCTACTTTAACAATGCCTGTTAATTAACTGATGCTCACATTTAGATTTGTGAAAAAATAGGTTTCCAGGGAAGTAAAATGAGAGGCCTCCACCAGTACAGCCAGATTCATTACCTTAAGCTTATCGGAAAGAGGTATTTTAAGGGTAGTGGCAGCGGGATCCAAGTCATGAAATTCGACATGGGTAGGCTTGATGAAGGAGAAGGACATCTCAGACTTGACAGCAAACGGATTACGAACAAAAAGATTTTCCAAGTCGATTTAGTAGAAGCTGAGCTTTAATTGATTTCCCACACTCCTGTACGAAACTTCGAGGAGTGAGCCTATGAACTCTGCTTTGAAGACAGGAGTTGTCTTTTGCTCGGTCTTCTTCTTTTACTCTTCCTGCACTTAGCCATCGAATTAGTCAATGATCATGGCGAGTTGCTGGAACAGTTCCCTCCAATTAATCAGTGGACAGTCCAAATATTTTTGTGAAATTTACCTAGCAAACCTGAAGGAGGGGTAGTCCAGGTGGAAATCAAAATAAGCTCTGAAGTAGTGGTACTGGAGGAGTGATGTGAGTTTCAGCGAATCAATTGATTGCAAATGCTGAATGGCTTCCGGAATGCGGTCTTGGAGAGTCAGGTAGTAAACGAGGATTAGTTTATCTTTCTACTCGAATTACTTTTTCAGACTCAGATGGAGAAGAACCGACCTGTACTGTGACTTAAGTTCGACGTTGAGGATTTAGTTGTCTAGTGGATGCACTCTCTGATTGATCACTGGCCTGAACTAATTTATTTTAAGCACATCCTTGCTTAGGTGCCTGCCTTTAAAATAAGATAACGTTGGGCATATTCGTCCGCTGTCAAGCAAGAACTGTAAAAACTAGAAGAGACTGGCATTGTCGTTATGAGCAATCGAGAATGCCCACAAGGATTGGTCAAATAAATTAAGCGATCGGAAGGCTTTTATCAGCCTCTGATAAACCGAAGCGTTCTGAAGTTTGGATTTGAAGCGAGCTGGTTATTGCAAATAAGAACGAACCATGCTTTCGTCCTAGTTTTTCCTGTCAGATTCCAACGACAGCTCGAGCTTGAGAACTTCCTAAGTGAATTTTCCTACGACTTTGAAATCTCTTTTCTTGGCTGTAGCGATTACAGTTTCGTTGTCAATGATCAAGGCAGGATAACCAGAGAACTACCCGGCTTCAGGAAAGTAGAAGCTGAAAATATCGTTCTTGAACGTGGACATGCTCTCGAGTTTTATGCTTTCTAACTTCACTCGATACGTTTGTCCCAGCAGTATCGACCCACTTGGGATCTCGGAAAGGATTGTGAGATGTTTTACAGCAGTGTCAAGGCTTGTTACTGACAATTGGCAGACGTAAGCTTGGCCAGCCTCGAAAATCTTCACCTCGTTGATCCTGTTTGTATCGCTCGACTCGAAATAACGTTGAATCACAAAAACAGTTTCCGATTAGCTGATGGTGCATTCCTACAGGCCTTTCCACATTGAAATGCAATTGCCAGCAGCCTTCAATTAAAGAGTGTCACCCTTGACTTAGAAATGATCCTAACTGATCTACTTTGCAGGGAGGTCCATCAGACTCAAGACCAAGAGAATTTCTTTGATATTCTAGCAAATCAGAAAATGCTAGCTGATGAATCCTGTCAAAGAGCCGTTCTAAAGCAGCCAACGAGCAGCTGTCGTGACCAGTCGAGTTGTTTAATCAGCTAAAGGCAAGTCGCATAGCCAACCGATTTCTTAATAATTCTTGGTAGTCGAAATTCCTTTGAATGTGTTCATGAGACTCCTCTTGTTGCTTCCTGATTCACTCCCTCCATTATTTGGCAATTTACTAAAAGGACCAGAAGGTTGTTGGCTAGCGAATATTGAACTCGGTGGAGGTACAGGTTTTGATAATGTTGAAGGACCACGTTGAACTCCCCCGAATGATGCACTTACTGCACCTGAAACAAAAGGAGATGAAGGAGTTGTTAGTGGTTGTCCTCCAAAAATATGAGAGTTAGCTGATGTGGTTGCATTTGGCTGGTTGGTATGCCCAAATAGACCTCCTCCAGAAGGGGAAAAGCCTGCTGTAGCTGTTGGTGTCACACTGCCAAATAGGCCTCCTCCAGATGTGGAAAAGCCTGCTGTGACTGTTGGTGTCACATTGCTAAATAGACCTCCTCCAGATGGAGAATAGCCTGACTTTGCTATTGGTGAGGAATTGTTAAATAGGACATTGTGACCTTTCGCAGGAGGAGGAGGTACGTTTGAAACAACATTTCTCGGACTGCCAAATCCAAAGATGTTATTTTGCTGACTTGACGTCTGCTGAGGGTGAACAGTTTGGTAAGGTATTGTGTTATTACTGTAGCCAATAAGTGTTGCCTGAGATACTTGCGAATCGACATTGAACATATTTTGTTGGCATGTAGCATTATACAAATTCGGCATTTGGTAAAGAGGACTTTGATTGATAAATCCTTGATCAATACTGGCATCGCTGTGATTATCTTTAATTTCATTTTAAAAATCTTCAAGGGCTGTATTTTTAATGATCGAGTCGAAATATGACTTGAATTTTCTGGAAGTTGTGTCTTGTGGCTTTCTTTTGATGTTCATGTGAGCCACTATCGTTTAGGCTTGCTAGTAATCCTTGGATTCGACCAAGAATTGAACCAGCAGGAATTTTTATAAGCAATTTAATTTAGCCATTTTAACAGGGCTAAGATAAGACTTAAGCTACTATGCATTGTAGGAGAAGAATTGGGAGATGAAAGATTTGTGGATCGGAGATGATAGGACTGACTTCAGAAACAGGTCGAAATACTGTCTGTCTTTAAAAAAGATGAACAAACAGAGTTCATAGCAAAAATTTTAAGTGAGCAGCTGGTTCTTTTACTCGACTGTAAAATTGTTCCATTCCAGCAAAAATTTCCACTTTTCGAGCTACGTTATCTTACCTTTGGAGCTAACAATCTTAAGGACTTCAAAGAGTTTTTATTGGCTCTCGATGAACCTCAGCTCGTTCGAATTCAGAACTTTGAACTTCGCTGATTAACCAGGTCTGATTATCCTTATGGATCGACAGAGAGTGTAGTACTTATCCTGCCTATAATGGGATTTATGTCTCATATCTGTCAGCTACATCTTTGAAGAGGGAAGTCTAATAACTCTGTTGAGTATGTTTTTGCCTTGATGGAGCTGCAAGTAAGCTGTTGAAAAGCCCTTTGGAATCGATATTCTGAAAAAACCATCCTTGTCTGGCTTTAAATTGAGAAAAACCTTAGGAGATCGAATAAAATCATATTCTGCGGAAACTTTTGTTTAGGTTTTTTGACAAGAATTAATTTTCTTGGAGCCAGGTATGAATTATTGTTTCAAGGATGCAAGTTATCCCTGACTGCTTGAAAATGGCTTTTCACTAGCGATATTTTAAAAAAGATACGTAGTGGCTCCAAGCTACCTAGTTTTAAGCATTAGACTAGGCTTTTAAAGAAAATTGCCAATAAAAGTTTGTTTAGATTTCCTATGTTCTGCGTAGAGTTACTAATCGCTGAGCCTTTTCTAGTTCATGAAAATGCTTTTTGATTCTGCGAATTGCCGATTTATCGACACGGGAGCCACAGTCCGTTATGTAAGCTTCTGGGAGCTGAAGGTTGTGAGTATCAGATCTGCAGTTGTCTCACTGAACTATCCTTGGAGTTTGACTGAGAGAACGAGTTCATCCTTCAGCTATTCGACCGAAATTTAGCAGGACTTGTATTCGATGTAACTTGAGGATAGGATGCTAGACTAGGTAAGGATTAAGCCACTTATTTCTTATCCTTCAACGACAGTTATCTTGCAAGATTCCTTGTCCGACAGCAGAAGATAGGTGCCGGGTTGGAGCCCTTAAATTTGTAGACTGTCATGCTAGATATTTATGGACTAAGAGAAATCTTGCAGGTAATTCTGTTAGAAGATGCTAAATAGCTTGAAAGTAGGCCAGGCCGGCTTTTGTAATTTAATTATCTTGCCTTTAATTACTGTAAATTAGAAAGGAATTCTCGGGGGAGTGTCAGTTTGTAGACTCAGCGTGCTTTTATTAAAGCTGAAAGAATTTTAGCCTGGAGGAATTTCTAACTTAAAAAGTCCTTATTTCTGTTAGGTACACGGCTGGTTGCATTAAATTTCGACTTTTCGATATTCACCGTTCAAGCCGAGACAGTGTAGGAATGTTCCTTCAGCTGTTTCTTGCAAGTAATAGCCGTCAAGGCTCGTGCGGAGTGACACTTTTATTAAGCATTAGCTCGTCAGCACTTGCTCCTTATTCTTCACCTTGCCAAAGATACTGATTTTATATGTCAGAATCGTGTTGTTGAGGGGAATTTCGATGAGGAACCTTTCGTTAGTAGGAGCAAGCTCTTTCTTTAGCAATGTGAATTAGACACCATGCTGGTCGACACCACTGACTTACCACTTCAGAGTCTACATAGGTCTGAGTCCGACGTCACAACCTCTGTTGCTCAAATGTGGTTCGACTATAACCATAAGCTTTTTATTAAACTGTGCCGATTCGTTTATAACTGTAAAGTTGGCGTTTAAGAAAAACTAGCTTGAGGCACTCATCACCTTTTTTACTGCCAATGATTAATGGACTGGAATTACAACATCGTCATTTGAGTCGAAGGGCACCAAAATTTCTCCTTTTTAATTGCAGGGAATGAATTTTCCGTCATTCCAGACACCTGTTCCTTTTCCGACACAGATTTGATGCTTTTCATTAAAGATTAGGAAGGAGTACCCCTCCTCAGTCATTTTCTACACAGCAGTGATGCTGCCAATCTGCAGGACTGCTCTGGACCTGAACTACCCTCCTTGTACCTCAACAATGAAGATCCCCCGTTTTCCTTTGATGGAGTCGAACTTTATGGAGAGTTCTTGCAAGGTGTAAGTGGCTTAGTCTTCGAATGAGAAAATTTTACTTTAATTGGGAACCAGTCCTGTCAAATCCACATTTTCCAGGGGCTCATTTGAAAGGCGGTGGTAATTAACTAGGTCCATCTCGAAGAGACTAACTTTAATCTGCTTCACATTCTTAAGCAGTATCTTCAAGGCGACATCGTCCCCTGGGACAAATGTCTAGGGGTTGTCGTAGTGGAAAAGCAGCTGAAACTTGTGTCTTCGGGCAATCTACTGCACCTTCTACTTTGAGAACTGCTAGTCAAGAGGAGTCAGATCGGAGTGATGCAAGATAAACCAGTTCAGGTAGAGTGAGATGAGCAGATTGAGGTTGCTCTCATTGTACTGGTGAACAAGGCCCATGGAGACAAGGCAGTCAGTAATGACTTTAATCCTGTTGACTCTCCTCCGCTATTTTAGCCTGTCTTGTCTTTCTTCCTTCTGCTCCTCCGGGCCCCTTCTTTCATTATCTCTCCTTGCCATTCTTGGAAATGAATCATTGTTTGGCTGGACTTGAGCTGGCATAGACTGCTGTTGCACGAACTGGCTTTGGAACAGGCTTTGAGCTGGCATAGACTGCTGCTGCACGAACTGACTTTGGAACAGGCTTTGAGCTGGCATAGACTGCTGTTGCACAAACTGGCTTTGAAACAGGCCTTGTTGAGGCATGCTATTTTGCATTGGGGCAGCCATAAACTGCTAAGGCTGTCTCTGGCTAGTTAGAAAATTAGGCCTTCCTTGTTCAGAAAAAATCTTGCCCTTGAAGTAGGGTGAGGGAACTCTGTTAACTTAAATGAATTCGAGGAAGGCTTTGATATCGTATCGCCGAGCCTTGGCTTGTGAGAGAAGCCTGGAGAAGTCGATTTGCAAAGAAAAATGAACATCTCCAAGTTATTTGCTCAGAGCTTAGAGTCTATCCAGCAATGCCAATGACCCTGCCTGCAATTTAAGTAGTCCATTATATTATTTGGTGAAATAAGCTAATACATAATTGTTATTGTCCAGCACTTAAGGCCTCAGCTCGGCTAATCTATCAAGTTCCAGTAATGTCAAATTGTGCATAGGGAATGAATTCAGATCTTATTTCCATTTCTAGATTTTTAGTTCAAGAGTCTAGCCTTATGAAGGTAGATCGGGCCGCTTTCCAGCCGCGACTCTTTTCTAGATCCTAGTTTTGGCCTGTTTTTAGAGTCTTGGCTCTATTGAAGGGGAACTTGTAATTCCCAGATAGCCTAAGGTCTCCTCACACTGTCCAGGGGTTTACAACTTGTTCAAACACTGCAACTAGTTAAGGAGACTGCAATTATAAGTATTCTAGGTGCTTCCCTATTCGACCAAATTGTACAAGTTCCAAAAAAAGCAGTGCTCGTGGGTGGAGGGGTCCAGACCCGCAATAAATTATTTTCTATCTGTAGCCAGTGCAAAGCCCTACAAAAGGGACTGACTGATGTTAGGCGTATCTTTATTGAACATCGAGATTAATTATGAATAAAAAATACTGCAGATAAGAGCCAAGCTCGATCGTCATAGGCAGAGTCGCAAATACTGCTGACTTAAGTAGCCCAGTCACTTAAATAAAATTCCTTGATTAGACCAGTCTGCTGTCCTACAATTAAATTCTAAACAAATTACTCCCAGCTTAAAGCTTGTTCACAAGAATGTAAATTCATTTTCAACATCATTATCGCAGTCCACAGATGATTTCACTCCACTCCATCAGCAGTCCTGTAAATTTAAATTATATGCATACAATCCTTAAAATTCAGCATACGCTTAAATTAGTATGCCAAGGCACAACTGTAATCCCCTCACAAGCAGTCTCGTTCCATTATGGATCAAAAAAGTCCAAAGGCTCTCACAACTCGCAGCGGACCCGCCCACCCTCCGTGAGTCATGCCCGTCCTCGCAGAGTCATCATGCAGATCATGGACTAGAGAAGGCTAGCAGCCACCTTCCCCTTCGAGATGTACAATAACTAGATGAGGGCCTTGCTCAAAGTAACATCATTATCAGCAAGTCAAGGCCACTTTCGATGGCTAAACGAAGAATTGGCTGATTTAGCGCGATAAGGAGGAAAATCTTGCCAAACTTGTGACTGAACAATTTGGACCAGACTCCTTCGCCCACGTACCTCAGCACTGGTTCTTGGTCTTGCAGCCACTCAAGGACGAGATTGCCATACTTTAAAACAACGTGCTCAAGTGCTACATACACTACAGCTAATCCTAGCTAGCATTTTCAGCGAAACTCCTGCCGATGTTCAAGTAGCTCTACGACTTCCAGAGAACTTGCATCGATGTGGGCATCAGTCGACGTGGTCGCATTCTGATTGCAGATGAAATGGGGGTCGGAAAAACTATTCAAAGTCTTTGTCTGGCCTACGTTTATAAAGCCTAGTGGCCTCTTCTAATTATTTGCCCATCAAGTCTCAAATACAATTGGCGGGACGAGGCGCTCAGGTGGTACAAATAAATCAAGAGCGAGTACATCCAAGTCGTCAGAGAGACCAAGGAGTAGATCAAGTCCTTTGCAAAGTTGTGCATTATGAGCTATGACATCGCCGTTAAGAAAGTCAGCTAATTGGAGTCCTTCAAGGTCGCCATCCTCGACTAAGCTCACTACCTCAAAAGTCTTGACAGTCAACGCTCTAATGTCCTCAGACCATTTCTGAAGACCCGAAGAAGAGTTTTTCTTCTGACTGGTACTCCTGCTCTAGCCAAGCCCAAGGATATCTTTAACTTAGTTTCAATTGTAAGGCCTGATGTGTTTGGGAATTTCAAGGACTTCGGAGACAGATATTGCGCGCCTAGCAAATCACCATTTTCAAGAGGCGTTTAATACAATGGATGCTCAAATGAGCGAGAACTGCACTTCCTTCTGAAAAAATCAATCATGATTCGACGTATGAAAAGCGAAGTGTTAAGCGAGCTGCCTGATAAGCGCAGACAAAGAGTGATGGTGGAGACAGATAGCGGAGTGATTAAGGAGATGAACAAGCTGCTAAACAGTCTCGGCGACAACCTCGAAGAGATGGTACAAAATCTGATCAATCAGAAGATATCGATAACCAGCGACTCCTTCTCGAACTTCAGCAAAGTCTACTCACTTTCAGGCCAGGCCAAGATTAAGTCAGCGATCCAATATTTGGAGGACTTAGTCAACAATGAGATCAAGCTTATTGTTTTCGCACACCACCAAGCCGTCCTTGACCAGATAGAACAGCATTTTCAAGCGAAACGGGTCGCTTCCATTCGAATCGACGGAACTGTTGACCCTTTTCTTAGGAATGAGAGGGTCAAGGAATTTCAGGAGCAGACTCGAGTAAGGTTAGCGATTCTCAGTATCACAGCTGCCTGCACTGGACTCACTCTTACAGCTTCCAGCACAGTGATATTCGTTGAAATGACGTTCACACCTGCCCAGATGATCCAGGCCTAGGACCGTGCTCACAGGATCAGCCAGAAAAACAACGTAAACTGTCACTACTTGATAGGTTAGAATAGCATCGATTAACTCATTTTTAAGAAGCTAGATGAGAAACATGTGAGAGTGAGTAGTTTTATCGACGGCAAGCCTGCCCACATTCAAGCTCAACTTCTCGAAAAAGGGCAGCAGGGTCTGACATAATTATCACAGCATTCCCAACATTCTCAACATCAGCCTAAAAAACAGAAAACCATCGAACAGATGTTTTCGATTCTCAGGAATACTGTGTTCCATGGGTCTCAATGCTCATAAATCTAAGGTTCACAGTAAAACAAAGAGAGCGAGTAGAACAAACTGGCTAGCAAGTACTTGTAGAGCGACAATGGTGCTTCTCAGCTAACATCTGGAGATTAATAGGAGATCGATGACTAAATCGCATTTAAGATCATCGAGTCCAAGAGGCTCACTCCGAATAAGCAGGACACTTGATTTTATATTTATGTTTAATTTAAGGAGATTGTTCAGTCGCAACCTCAAACTCCGAGCATGCTTTTTTCAGTCAAAATTCGATACGCGCAAGGATTACTACAATGTCCTTAGCGTTGAGCCGAAAGCCACTGAGCAGCAGATCAAGGAGAGCTATTACAAGCTCGCCAAATAATATCATCCCGACCGCAACAAAGGATATGAAGAGAAATTCAAACAGATCACTGAGGCTTACTAAATCCTCTCAGATAAGAAAACTAGGTCAGAGTACGACACATTTAGGAATCTGGGGTCCTTCAATTTCAATGGTCAATCTTCTAGAAGAAGGAGAACAGAAAATGCCTAAGGACCGCAATAAGGCTTTCAGGGCTTCAGCAATTTCAGGAGGCCTTAGGATATGACTGAGTAGGAGCGCGCTGACTTTTAGCTCAAAAAGAAGGAATTAGTTCGCAAAATCATTTGGATAGGAGCGATAATCACTTTCACATTTATTTTCGCCAGACAACCCCTTGCACCAGTTTTTATTGAGGTCAACGGGGAGCTTGTCCCCTCTTCACCTCCGCAAATGTATAATCAACATTATGGACCCACTTACACGCCTCAACCAGGATACGGCAATCCTTATGGCTATCCCCCTCCCACACCTTACAATCAATCCTACGGAGGCGGCTACGGACAACCTTACGGTCAACCGTACGGGCAGCCTTACGGACAGCAGCCCTACCAACCGGCCTACGGCCCTGGCCCTGGTAACTCAGCGCATCAAGCAGGCTTCGGCCACCCAGGGTTCAAAGGGGACATCTACTCATAAGCCGTTCCAAAAAGGTATTGATGTGGACATAATGAAGGGATAATCAGCCATCTCTTGCATCTCCGAAGGTTTATTCCTCACCTCCCTCAGCGAACTTGCTCTTGCCTTGATCCTTCTCCTTCTTCTTTATACCGCTGATCACATCGTCTATCCGTAGCAGCATTCCTGAGGCCTCGATAGCGGTCTTTATAATCTGGCCTGTCACCAAGATGGGTTACCACACGTTTGCCAATCCCATGTCGCTGATTTCTCGCTTGTTTCCTTCAATTCCAAAGCGTTAGTTGCCCTTTGTAGCGTGCTTTGAACGAAGCTAAGTTATGATCCTCACTGCGTCAGCACCACTGTTTTGGGCAAGTACCTTCGGAATAATTTCTATGGCATATCCAGCTGCCTTTAAAACCATCTGGCCTACTCCTTCTTAGGTCTTGGAGGCTACTTAACTAATTCTTGATGAGATGGCCATCTCAACTGCACCACCTCCAGGGACTAGCCGGGGGTCGGCAAATATGTTCTTAGCAGCTCCGAGGCAGTCGTGTAGGTTACGTTCCATCTAGTTAAGCACGTCCTTGGAAGCACCTCTGAGTAGGATCGTGCAAGCACTGGCCTCAGGACTTTCCAAGAAGTAAGTGAAATACTCGTCCCCTATTTTCTTGATTTCGAATAAACCGGCTTTGGTGCCGATATCGGTGTCTTGGATTTCCTAGGTCCTCGTGGCTATCTTGGCGCCAGTGACTCTGGCTATCCTCACGTTGTCCGTTTTGCGCACCCTCCTGATGCAAGATACATTCCCTTTGAGCAGAAAGTGCTGCGCTAGGTCGGAAATGCCCTTTTCCGTAATTAAGACGTCAGGTTTGTGCTTGAGGATATCGTTGCACATCAAGGCAATCTACTACATCTCCTGCTGGAGGGCGTCAGTCATATCAGTATCCTTGGTCATTTCGATATTGGTCTGACTCTCCCCCTTCTTATACTCGAGCGGACAGTCCAGCAGAATGACTCTGGGATTCTTGATAACTCTTCTCATGGAGGGGTGAGTGATGTCTTTGTTGAGCATAACTCCGTCGAGGACGCAGCTATCTTCCAGAGTGCCTCCTGGGATCTTTTCGATCTTGGCATACCTCTTGATCTAAAGCCCTAGTTTATTGCGCTGTCCGCCCCTGCAGACGATCTGGACTGACTTGATTGCCAGATCGGAAATCATCTTGCCCCACTTGGAGGCGAACTTGGTCCCGATGCAGGACTAGAGCGCTAACTACACCTCATTGGACTCCAGATCGATCGGACGGGCTATCTAGGCCAATACTTGGTTGGCGATTTCCAGGGCCTTGTAGTAAGATTTTACGATCTTGGTGGGGTGCACTTTCATCTCGAGGAAGGCCTTGGCCGTGCTCATCAGCTATCCCGTCAAGATGATGACTGAAGTGGTTCCATCGCCGACCTCTTCGTCCTGGGCGCGGGCGAGCTCGATCATGCTTTTGGCGGCAGGGTGCTGGACATCGATTTCCCTGAGGATGGCGTTGCCGTCGTTGGTCATGACGACACTGCCCATAGGGTCAAGAAGCATTTTGAGCATGGACTGAGGACCTAAGGTGGTTGCGACTATGTCAGAGATTGCCTGGTAAGATTTGAAAAGATTCAAAATGAATCGAGCAATATCGAGTTACCTTTGCAGCCTGGATGTTGCCCAGTTGGGCCTTGTTGCCCGTGTCACGCTTGGTGTTGGTGTTCAGCACGAGGACTGGAGTTTGACCACTGTACATATCTCTCACTATTAATTCACCATTTGGGCCCTCCCTTCAATTTGACTTCGGTGCGGCCTTGTTCGGGCCGGTTACGGTCCCTGTTCTCCTTGTTATGCTCGCGGGCCTAGGCCATAAGCTTCTTGTTGAAGTTGCGTTGGTCTTCTAGGTACTCCTAAACTAGCCTGTTTTTAGCCTCGATCTATTTTATTTTGTGCTCATAGTTGGCCTTGATCTGCCGGCTGGCTATTTAAAGGTGTTCGATGTGTTCAAGAGCTTGTAGTTCCTGACTCTCTTTAATTCTCAGCTATGCCTTTAGCTGAGTGAGTTCCCTTGTCAGCTACAGTGACTTATCCTCAGTCTTAAGTGAAATGGCCAACTGCCTGTACCGCTCATTTTAAGTCCTGAGCCGCTGCAGCTAGGATTAGTTGTGAGTGGAGTTGCTTTTAAGAACATTAGAATCGTTCTTAAGTTAGTCGAGCCTGGTCTGCATTTCAAGCAGCTGGAAATCTTTGGACCTCTGTTCTTGCATAAGCTGCTGATTATGGGAGCGGACTGAATTGAGCTACTCGCTAAGCTTGATGCAGTTTTGCTACAAGCCCTTGACAATGATCCTATTCTAATAAGTCAGTGATTATATTTATTAAGACTTGGACTGCAGAAGCATTTAGAACCGCTACTGCTAGTTCTGTTGGCTTAGAAGACGATCGGTCAGTTATTGCACTTTGTTTTCAGTCTAGGAGATGCAGTTCCTTAAGGTCTGCTGCAGGGAGCTGCTGGCTAGCAGCTGGCTGTTGACCGCATCTTTCTGGACATGCACTTATTCCAGCTGTCGTTTTAGAAGTTTGTTTTGCATTTACAGTGACTCGAGCAGACTGTCTCTCTACCTGATTTATTCACTAGTGCGCTGCATCTTGCTTGCAGACTAGCAGATGTACTGCGAGAGAGTGCTCCTCAGTTACTCGACCTCCTCCCTGTACCGCTCAAGTCCACTAAGCATATCAGTCTCAGGGATGCTAAAAGTCTAAATGAGAAAACCCTTCAAGGAGTCAAGCAGCTGCTTGGTCTCTCGATGCCCATTCTAGCTGAGCTGCAGCCCCATAACTGCACTATCCAGCTTATCTCTAAGTTATTCAGTCTCATTCTTCTGCTATTCTTGGGCCCTGCGAGCCTAGAGCAGCTCGGACTACTTGCGCACCAGTTCGATCTTCATCTATTAGATTTGGTTGAGTAGTTTGTTGTTCTAGCTGAGCGAGGAGTTGCAGCTCAGCATGTCGATTAGTGCGTTCTTGCCGATTAGTTAGTTGCGCAATTATTCGAATTGTCGTTGCAGGGATTCGTCCAAGCATGAGCTGCTCAGAGTGTCCATCCGTTTCCTTTTCGACTAGGATTTTAAGTTTTAGTAGGTTGGTTTGTGAGCGGAGTAGTCGTTGGCAAGGCGGTCAGTCATCTGCCTAATTTAAGACTTAAGTCTAAGTGCCTCGTGAATCTTGGAGTGCACCTTTTCGAGAGGCATGGGTCGATGCGCGTGGGTCTAGCAGTCGTGGACCAGAAACTATGCGATTTAATTCCTCAAACTGTTGACCATATCCTGGAGGACATAGATCCTGTTTTCAGGGGATTGAGGCCTGTTTTCAAGTTAGACAATCTTGAGCCGCAGAGTCTCGATCTCCTGAGTAAGTTCTAGAATAGACCCTTTCCTCTCCACGTTGGGTGCTGCATGGGTCTTGATCAGTTTCGCTCTTTACGCGAACTTGAGAGTCGAGCGGGTCTAGAAATAGCTGGCGAGCTAGGAGGTCACAGTAGCTATCATGAAGGTTTTAGAGTTACCTCCTAAGGAGTCTTGGAGAATAAACGTGAGCTTGCTGTCTCGGAATTTGATGAAACCTCCTTTGTTTTTGCTGAGCTAATTAATCACATTGCCCAGTGTAGAAAGTGATTTGTTGATATTTGATGCTTATTTCAACCGTTAATCCTTTGCTTGCGTACGTTTCTGACGCTCAGAGCCAGCGAGATCGACGAAATGGAGTTTGGCCGAGTAGGAGGAGGCCTTCTCGGACTTGTCGACGTTCATGAGCTGCAAAGTGAATACGGAGTGAGAGCGGGATGACTCCTTATTCATTTCGGTCTAGTGGACATGCCTGTTGTTTTTCCCCCTGGTGAGCATCCTGGTGAGCTGATCCAGTGTGCCGACAGACTACTCTGCGAGCCCTTCGATGAAAACCCCTTTCTTTAAGTCCTGCCGAACAGGCAAGTTTTTCTTGAATTTGTTGTCAAGCAAATCGATGACTTGCTCGTTATAAATTTAGAAGTAGCTGCAGTTCAGAACCGAGTCGACCTGCTCCTGCAAACTGTTTAGTTGCATCATGTACTCGATTGTCCGTATTAGCAGTCCCGGCTGCTATTTTGACCCTGTCATTGTGTAAGTCTTCCCTGAGCCTGTCTGTCCGTACATGAACACGCACGAGTTGTAGCCCCGGAGGCAGTTCTAGGCTACTCGCTTTCCAACCTTCAAGAAGATATCCTCCTGACTGGCCTCGGGACCAAAGACGAAGTCGAAGGTGAAGTGCTCGAGCTGGTTATTGGGCGCCTGGAGTGTGATCAGAGGAGAGCGGGGCGTGAGGATGTGGTCTTGGCGATGCGGGGCGATTCGCACCATCACCTGGATCGAGTCTTCTTCGTTATTCATACGAATACGTTAATTACGGCCAGTAATTTATATGTACTAAATCATCGACCATGACCATTTGGGAGGATCTTTACTCCTGGGCAGTCTCAAGGCCGCCTCCGACCCCCTCCTCCTCGAAAAACACCAGATCCGTGCCAGGATCTCCCTGCTGAAGGAGGTTTAGGACTGCAAGCAGGCGAACGTACTCTGTCTCGGGGTTAGGGACGAGCCCGACGAGGACATCTCCAAAGTGTTTTAGCAATGCTACTAGTTCATAAAAAAGGGGAGGCAGGAAGGCAACGTGCTTGTGCACTGTCGGTTAGGCATTTCGCGCTCTCCGACGATAATCTTGTATTACATGATGAGGGCCTACGCTATGGACCTGTAACCTGCGCTCCTCAAGATTCAGGATATAAGCCCTGAAGTCAACCCCAACGAGGGTTTTTTGAGCCAGCTGAGGGCCTTTGAAGTCAAGCGCCACAACTAGCTGGCAAAACGTATGTTCAGACGTAACAGACTCCACTCCAGTCTCAATAATTAAATTATTAATCCTTTACTGCAGTGATTGCTTATTTCACTTTGGCGCTTAGGGCTCTTGCTTCATACTAAAAATCTTCCATTTCTTGCTGTCCGTCTGGATGCTCACCATAGTCCACCCCCCTCCTCGCCACTACACTACCTGGCCCACGCCGCTCATCTGAGGACGAAGGCTGCTCCCGTCTAGTACTTTTGAATGCTGGCATGTGTGCAGCACTCTTATTTCTGGCTCCTTGGAAATAGCTATCAAGGCTTCCTTCCAGAGCTCAAGAGGCCTCTCCTCCAATCTGATCTTAGCTGAGCTGCAAAAATTACGGATATCTTCGTTATTGGGGATCACTGCCTGCAGGGCCTCCTTGAACTTAGGAGCCTAAGCCACAAGCAGTAGGCTCTTGCTTTACTGGATTATGGAGGCTTCCTTAATTTTGATCTGCTGTCTCTCGTTCATTTCTCTCTGCAATTTGGACTTGTAGACTCCTCGCTCAAATAGCGATTACCAGATTCTCCCTTGCCGATCGATAAATTTGCCGGTCCCGTGCATAGCATGGTCTTACCACTCTCCCTCGTAGACTGCGCCGTTTGTGAAACTGTATTTTCCGAAGCCGTGCTGTTTGCCGTTGCGCCATTGACCTTCGTACATTGCGCCACTACAGTAGACATAGGTACCATAGCCGTGCATTTTGTCATGGTGCCAGCTACCATTGTAGTACTAATGCTCCCTCTGATCCGGCGAAGTGCCATTGACGACGAGTCGCCCGTAGCCGTGCTTCATCTTAACTCCGTTGACTAGCAGCCAATTACCCTCATAGATGGTGCCCTCCCGGTACTCGAAATATCCAAAGCCCTCAGTCTCCTGGGGCGGAGGGGGAGGAGCCTAAGGCTATTAATGCTTAGTTTATTTCTTTTTTGACATGAAAATCCTATAAATTTATGGGCCTGCCACCGCCTCCTCGGCATAGCTCCTTGCCCAGTTCTTTGAAGTCTGGACTACAGGGCCTTAGAGGCTCAATATTCGCGTTCTCAGCTCGATTAGTGAGCACGCCCACGAGTTTAGCTTTGTAATTGCGCAAGATTAGTCCTTCGATAAGACGCTCTTCAAGAATGCAAAGATAGTAACTTTCAAGCAGTGCTAATTCTCAGACCCAGAGCTATTGTACCTGGCAGGTGTGTTGGCGAATTCAGGTCAAGGCACATAGCCACTAATTCCAGGCAATATCCTGACAAAAGGTGTACCATCGGCTGCTATTGGCCTTCTCATGCTAATGCTCTCCAACTACAAGTAAATAAAAGTAGATCCTTTGGGTGTGCCGCTTCTCATCAATAAATTCAACTTGGTAAGTTATGAGATAGGGCTCCTGGGCGGTTAGAGGGGGCGCAACCTCTTGGACGGAGGCAGTCCTTTCTACAAGGTCCATAAGACCAAGGACGGAGTTGTAGCAGTTGGCAATCTAGAACCCAAATTTTTCAAGACTATGGTTGCACTCCTAAAATTCAGCCCTGAAGATCAAGAATTTTTATTAAAAAAACAGAGCGACCCGAGTTGCTGGAAGAAGATTGATTAAATCCTGTCAAAAAGATTCTCGGAGATGACGACAGCGCAAGTTGTCTAACTGGGGAGAGGCTAAGAAACTTGCCTCAGTGAAATAAAAACCAGGATCAAGCCTTTGAGAACTGATATCATAAGGCCTATTGGCAAGACCACACTGTGATTAAATGAAAAAGTATGACAAAGCACGGCAGCTAATCAAACTATTTTCGTCCTCGAATCAACCACCTTCGCAAATCCCAGAGGTGCCTGACAGGTTTCAGAAATGGGCAGAATGCCTTGGCCTGCTGCATAGGGGCCAACCGTTGATCAGCCTGACTGAAAATCATAAATAGCTGATCGAAAGGGCCGAACGGGGTAGACAACTAAGCGAAGTCAACAGACTGATCGACTTGGACGTGAGAAGGACGTTCCCGGAATTAGCACTTGGGAGGAGTGAGGGCTTCCGAAAGGCGATGAACCAAGTCCTCTAAATGCTCTAGTTCAGCCATCACAAGGATTTCTACATGCAGGGGATGAACTAGATGGCATTTATTGTCCTTGCAGTTCGACTAGCTGAGCACCTGCAGGTGAGTCTCTCTACGCTCATCAGTCAGTAGGAGGTGCAGGTGAGCGACCTTCTTATGAGGTAGAGTTTCATTGTGCTACGAGGACTAGTCGATCGGGTAAACAGCAGCTTCAGCCTTCAGGAGCTGGGAGACATCAGCGTGCACCTCAGTGAACTAACTGCACTGCTGCACTAGTGCAATAAATAACTATTACTAAGCCTCAAGTAAAAGCAGGTGGAGCTGATCCAGTTCGTTTTCCGTTGGCTGTATATGTCGTTTATAGGAGTTTTCAGGCCTGAGGTGGCTGTAAGATATCTTGACTGGCTGCTCTCTGCGCCTGAGGTCAAGCCTTTTGCATTTAGCTTCACTACGCTTCTCCTCTCTAGGCTTCAGACCGAATTGCGCTCCTGTCTCACTCTGGCCCAATGTATGGACCTACTCGGCCCGGGAGTCGACCGGAAATCAGGTGAGGTCGAAACTCTCTGCTAGCGGAGTGTTTTACTGATGATGTCATTGAACTAACATTGATGAAATCATAATAAAGATTCATGAAGAGTATCGGTTAAGAAAGTGGAGTCGAAGATATCGCTCCCCGGAGGAGCGAGCTGCCCGAAGACGACTTAAAGCCGGAGCATGCGCTCCTGCAGGGAAGCAAGTAGCACTTCGGCCCTGACTTTTTACTTCGCTAAACCATCTTTATAAGCTTAACTCATTTTTGTACTAATTATATTTCAATTTCATTACCACAGCTTGACCGTCCCTTCCCACCCGCAGGTCAGCACCATGTTCGAGTCCCATGGGTGCCACTCCACCCCTACTGTAGCCTCCTTGTGGCTTTACAGTACTCGGAAATTCTTGCAGGTCTTGAAATCGTAGAAAAACAGCCGACCTTTCTCATCCCCCGAAACTACTAGCTTCCCGTCATTCGAAAAAGACACTCCACAAGTGTAACCAGTGTTCATATGTCCGTAGAAATTCTTTTTCTTATTTGACCTGAAAGTCCCTTCCTTCCATTAGTAGATCACAACTCGGTTGTCGGATGACTGGCCAGCGAAATATTTGCCGTCTGGATGCATCGATGTATACGTTATCGCATGCATCTAAGGCTAACTGATATGCCTTATGACAACAGGCACCCCAAACTCCCACAAAAACACCTTCTTATCGTCACTGGTACTAACGAACCTCCTATAGTCAACGAAGGTAAGAGTATTGACCGAACTAAGATGCTCATCGTAAGAGAGCTCGACCTTGGCTGTGCGCATATCGATCTGGTGGATGTGCTTTGATGCCAGTCCTGCCAGGAAGGAGTTATGCTTTTCGAACTAGTAGTTCAGCTTTACGCAATAGGGGATGCTCTTCATCCGGTAGCACTTGGACACCTTACCCGTCTAGGTGTCCCATTGCAGGACAGTGCCGTCGTAAGAGCATGATATGAAGAACGCCCCGTCTTTTGAAAATTGGACGTCACGGACGCCGGCGCTATGGCCTATGTAGCTCCTAGTTAGCTCTCGACTCCTCGCGATATCGAAAAGCTTTATCTGGCCTTCAATGTTGCCTGCAAGTGCGTAGTGGCCGAATTTAGGAAAGAACTTAACGCACATGAAGCCAGATCTGGAGGCGCACTGCCAGACCTTGGTGCAGGCCTTGGGTATGAAGCATTTGGATTTTCGAATCTGGTAGTCGTTGGGGGGCTCGATATACTTGCGCCCCTTGTAGTCTTATTCGCTCGAAAGAAAAAACTCAGTTTTGTAGTCGAATTCTTTGGGCGGCATAGTTCGGAGCTACTACACCTTCTGCAGTCTCCTCTCTTCGAACTACTTGAGAAGCTGCTCCTGCTACTAAGAGATCGGCTGACTCCGTAGAGACTACCCCTTGTATCCTGCCCACGGGTCTTTGCCAATCCTCTCTTCCTTCAGTTTCTTTTGGAAGGCACTGCCACACTGGAGCTTGTCAAGTTAGTTTAGAAGTTAGGGGTCTTACTCAGTCAGTCGCTATCCTCGCTCGGCTCGAGTGTAGAGCGAAGGCAGTCGATCCTGGTCTACTATAATCGATTTAGTGCGGTCGTTAGGATCTGTCGCATAGCCCTTCTGCAGGAACTGATGGTACTGCTTGTGAAAGGCGGTGTCTGAAAATACCTGATCTGTATACATGCCTAGTGGATTATTGAGGATATTGGGTGGCTCTTCTTTGAAGGCGTAGAGGACTTTGAGTTCCTGGTACTTCTGCAGTGCGAGAGGAGTTATGTCAACAGCAGGCTTTTCGAGCGATAAAATTTCAGGTAGAGGCGGGCCCAGATCGAAGTCAGAAAAATCAGAATCTTACATAATCTCATTATTCAACTACTTGGAGGAATTTCAAGTTTTTTTACAGCAACTACCGGTATTCGGACAGGATGTGCACACCTTCCTACATTAACTCGCCCGCCTCCCGTTACTACTCGCTTGTCCACGCACGCACCTAGTCGATCTTGACGTCAAATTAGAGGAACTGCTAGTCGAGGTGGAAGGCTTTCTGCTGGATAATCCTGCGATTGATGAACCTCTGCGAAAACCTAAAAGGAGAGGTAGCAAACTTGGCCTGGAGTTCCCTGATGAGCTTGGATTCCAGTACAGTGACATCCGAGTTGTGATGAAGTCTGAACATGTCCAGCCGGGTGATGTAGGGGTTGATCTGGAAATTGCCTTCCAGCTAGGTTTTGTTGGGAAAAATTACATTGGGGAAAAAGTAGACTGATTACCAAAGGGAGCGAATACGCTAGGTTGATTTCTGGATTAATTCAAGTCTACGGTCGATCAGTTATGTCCAAAGCTACTCGTCCGAACGACTATTTCCTCTCAGCCTTTCCCTCAGGAAGTGTTAGCGCAGCAGTTGCTAGTAGTCTTTAAGGCACAGGAAGTACCCGTTCTTGTCCACGAGGAACTCTCGCCTTATTGAGCTTCGCTTGTAGACAATGCAGCAAGATTCTTATTCCACTATCAAGTCGAATTGAGTGATTTCGGGTGGAGAGTGCTCCTTTCTCTTGTTGGCCAGTGTGTCATACTGCAAGGAATAGGTCTTTCCTTTGCAGTAGAGTTTTATAGGCTTTAGAGCGTGGGAGTAGTCTTTTTTCGAGGCATTGGCGATGGCCTGCTGGAGGTGATTTTTTTCGAGGACGTGCAGCTGCTTGATGCGCGGGGCAAGGAAGAAAGGGAGGGTGGCGTGGTCGATGACCAGGACTTCCTGGGAAGAACACTATCCCATTTGAATGAAAATGATCACACTCAGAGCTGCAGCTTGATGATTTTGCTCTCGATTTTGTTGATGTGCGCGGAGGAAATTCGGTTGGCCCTCCCACCCATTATCATACCGATTTGGCTGCGGCTCTCGAATTGATCGAATTACTACCCGAGTCGGCACTCCACCAAGTTTAGTTGGAAGAGGGTTATAAGGTAGTCCAAACACACTACCTGGTCCTTTTTCTACTGCTGCACAATCTAAGTGCACTCTCCTTCCACCAGATTCCTCCTAACCAGGGAACGGAGATGCTCGATCGACTCGGTTAGTCGTGTGATGACAAGAGTCTGGTTGAGCAGCGTCTCATCCTCGAAGAATCGACGAACATCGAGGTCAGCCCTGAAGAGCTTGGACTGCATGGAGTCCTGCAGACTCTTGAATTTGATGCGGTACTATTAGATAAGCTTGCTGACCTTCTTGAACTAACTACTCTCGAAGTAGACGGTTACATCGTTGAGCTTGAGAGGGTTGAGCTTGAACTAAGTCATCTGGGTGAGTCGGCCCATGACTAGATTTATCCATTTGGACAGGATGAAGCGCATCTGAAGGTTGAACCTTTCGTCAGTGAAGGCCTAGATGCTCTCCAGGAGCTTGAAGGTCCTGAACATGAAGCGAGCGTAGTTGATCTGGCTGAGGATGACAGCATTCTGCTGCCTGAAGTTGATCTTCTTAATTTATGCAGTTTAATTGTTCTCCTTATTTTGGGAGTTCGGCTTGCCATTGGTCTCATCGAGCCAGGCCCTCAGTTACGCAGGAGTCATTCGTTGTTAGAGGTTGATCTCGAGACATTTCTTTAAGAACTTTTTGGAGGAGTAGGATAGCGCCTCGGGGATGAGCATACCGATCGGCTCGGCCCGGATCTTCTCTGCTAGCTCTCGCTCAGTGCGGGCGGTCCATGGTGTACGTCCAGTTAGCATCTCGAACATGATTATTCCCAGCGCCCAGATGTCGCTTTTGAAGGAGTATAAATTTTCGTTTAAGGCCTAAGGTGACATGTAGAGTGGCGAGCCTACGTTGTAAGTGAACTTGGTCGGCTCCTGGAGGCTGGATTTGAAGGCGAAACCGAAGTCTGCTAGCTTTAGGCCTTCGGAAGAGATGAAGATATTGGCAGGTTTGAGGTCGCGGTGGACTATGTTCTTGTCAAAGATTTCGAGATAGCCGAGGACAACCTCGCGGATGAGTTGCAGGACGTACTGCTCATTCATGGTTCCCTTGGCGATCAGTTTGGAAAGATCGCCTTCCTGGCACAGTTCGGTTATGATGTAGGTGTTGTTTTTAGTTGTGTAGACGTCGAGTAGTCTGATGCAATGGCTGCTCTTTTTCAGATCTTTGAGGCAGTCGATTTCGTTCAAGAGCAAAGTGCGATGGACCTCGTTTTTGAGGGCGTGCATGTCGATGACCTTGAGGGCGCAGGCAAGCATGGTGGCATCGTCACGGCCCTTGAATACCTTGGAAGAGTAGCCTGCGCCGATGTGGTCGTTGAGGGAGTAGGAGTAGTGCTCAATCTTTTTGCGAGTGGGGGGCTAAGGCCGTTGGTTCATCGATAATAATAACTGAAAAAGCTACAAGTGACTATAACTAATTTGAATGACCACGAAAAAGGTAACACTCCAACCAGATTTTCGAAATTGGCCCAGATATCAATGGCTCCGGGACAGCCGATTTTTAGTGGTCTCGTGACTCGTCTCTCATCTGCTTTGCTTCGCAGAATGGCATTGCCTATCTTCTTGACAAGTAACTCGCTGACCAGGCGCGGCAAGCGGATCAAGGAGACCCAGATCCCCAAAAGCCCTGTACTCTCGATAGACTGGGATAAGGATAATTAGACTATCTGCATCCTGCAGGAGGGCAATAGCTTTGTTACACTTTGGAACTGGAACACCAACACTACCACTAACTTCGAGACTGACAACCCTAAGTTCAAGGCCACCTTCGCCAAGTGGTCCAAAACGCACCCCGTACTCGCCGTCGGAACTGAAAAGGGCACTCTCATCTTCTAAAATAAATACGCTCAGAAGAGGGTGCCGACCATGGGCAAGCACTCCAAAAAAATCTACGGAGGAAGCTGGAGCAACGAAGGCCAGCTGATCACAGTCAGTTAAGAAAAAATACTCACAGTGTCCGGACCCACCGGATAAACTGTATGTTAGTCCTTCTCGCTCAAGACAGAGCCAAGGGAGGTCCGCTGGCTAACATAAAAGTCCGACGACAGGACTACCAAACAGAAGTCCATTAGCGCAATCATTAATAGCAACAAATCATTGCTAATTTATGATATCAACAACAAGACCAAGCCTTCCAATTAGCTGGTGTTCGAAGGAAGATATGGCAAAATTGTGGATTATTGCAGCTATGGAGACGGGTACATGGTGATCGGCTTTGACGGGGGCTGGTACAACCAGATCAGCAGCCACCAGAAGTAGATGAACGTGGAGTTCTCCTCCGAAAAGATTTTCAACGGGCCGATCGAGGCCCTGGCAGTTAATTAGAATGTCTTCAAGCTGGCTGCAGCTGGCTAAAGTCGAATTAAGTTCATAAACTTGTCGAACAACAAGTAGAACAAGAACGAGGCGTTCTAGTACAACAAGATGGGCAGGATCGTTAAGTTGCGCTGGTCTTAGTCCGGACAGTACATTGTTTTTCTGACCAACCAGGGCCACCTTATCGGCCTCCTCACTGTCTCCTTGTCTAATTTTGCCACCTATAATTAATTGTTGGCGGTGGGCACCTCGGTATCGGAAATCTCCATTTATTCCACTTTGAGTAAAAGTGGGCCTTTGTGCTCAGTGGAGATAAGCAATGAAGCACAGGGACTCGCCATCGGACCCAGGCACATTGCAGTTCAGAATGCAAACGCTATCCAGTTCTACTCCTGGCTGACAGACTCTAATAAGACAATCAAGCAAGGGAAATTCTAGAATTAGAAGGAATACGCAGGGATGATAAAGAAGACTTTGCTGAACGCTACTCATGCTGTCGTTATGACCGACAACCGCACCTATTTGCACCCGATCGAGGGGAAAATCGAGGGTAAGTAAATTAAATTCCCGAAGGAGAACGATAAGCCGGTGATCGGCGTGAACATGACCAAAGACTTCCTGATTTATTTGGACGCGAGTGGCAAGATAAAATACTACAGCATAGAGGACGACAGCGAGATTCTGTCGATCGAGTCGAAGAGCGAGTCAAGCCTCAATAAGATATTTGCTAACAGGCTGGGGACAAAGATCATCGGGGTCGACTCCAAGGGCAATGGCTACTTGATTGAGCCTTCCTCGCAAAGTTTCACAGCAATACCTTAGTTCCCTGAAAAGTGTTAAAAAGTATCTTGGGACTTGAAGGAGGGTAACTAGTTCACAGTGGTCAGTGCAGATAAGTACGTGACTTTCGTTGTCTGTCCTCATAATATTTTTGGCAAGAAAATACAGCCTGTCAAGTAGATCCTAGACGTGGAGAAGGCCCTGGTCGAGTAAGGCAGCATAAACTCAACGCAGATCCAGAAGAGCAACAAGCTGATCTGCATTTCAGACGGGCAAATCTTTTCTTTGACTCCTCAGGCTACAATTATAATCAACCCGCTTAACTCGCATTCGTATATTAAAAATTATAAGGAGTAGAATGACAACTAGCAAGGACATATCAGATATTTCCTGCAGAATCTTTGCTTGAAGCGTTTCAAGCCTGCACTTGTAGCCTCACAGTTTCTTAAGGAGCATGAGGTTTACGAGATACTTGGTAAGAAGGCCATAGAAAATGTTGAGCTTGAATTGGCTGTAATGGCTTTCCAGGCAGTTGATAACATTTCAATGGTGTTCTCTTTGCAGAGTGTGCTGAGCTGCACTGACAAGCTGCTGCTCTACGGCCACTGCGCGATGATGTTATCAAAGTATGATGTGGCCCAATAATACTACCTAAAATCTTCATAACCTCATCAGGCCTTGGACATGCGCTGCGACGTGCAGGACTGGGTGCTGGCCTTGAATCTGGCAAAGGACATTGCCCCTGAGCAGTAGGTTTTCATCAGCAGGAGACTAGCAGCCCAGCTTTAAGCGCAAGGAAATGTCTCTGAAGCCTTAAAACTCAACGAAAAGTCAATCATAACGGACTTCAATAAGTATGACAATAAGGTCGCGCTGGAGCATAATGCTGTTTGCAAGGCTGCAGCGGCCAAGTGCTGCTTCAAGCTGAGCTAAGTCCAGCGAGGTTATAATTACGCGAGGGAACTTAAAGATCCCACACTCTTAGCAGAGGTCGCAGCCACCTGTTAGAATTCAAAAAATATCGTGTAAGCAGCCGATCTTTACGAGCGAGCAGGCGTCTATGACAAAAGCGCCTCGCTGTACCTCCAACAAAAAATGTACGAGCGTGCGACTCCTCTAATGCAAAAGGTAAACTCGAGCAAGATCCTAATCCTGTTCGGCAAGGCAAAATAAAGCGAGCGTAACTTCAAGTAAGCCGAGGCGGCCTACGAGAAAGCCTAGGCCTGGTAGTAGGTCGTCCGAATAAACCTAAACTGCATGGATAACCTGGAGAAGCCCAAAGAAGTTATAAAGAATAAGTGTTCCACCATTACAATTGCCTCCATGGTTGCTAATTACTGCATTAAGCGCGGACTCAATAAGGAGGCTGTCCTGTATCTCCTC
This sequence comes from Craspedacusta sowerbii, assembly GCA_003687565.2. Classification (NCBI taxonomy): domain Eukaryota; kingdom Metazoa; phylum Cnidaria; class Hydrozoa; order Limnomedusae; family Olindiidae; genus Craspedacusta; species Craspedacusta sowerbii. The sequence goes on along the minus strand of QQSS02252584.1, from coordinate 57,433 downwards.
CTCGCCAATAAGAAGGAGGAGGCTTTCCTGATCGCCCAAAGTCATGATTAGATGGAGATCTACGCTGACAATCTCAAAGACTGCAGCAACTAGGAGCGAATCAGCATCGGACAGGTCTTCGAGGGCAAGTCGAAGTGGGCCAAGGCAGCCTCACAATATGAACTCGCCCAAGACAAGGTAAAAGCGATCAAGCTCTACCAGCGGGCAGGCTAACAGTATATCGAAAACATGATAGAGATGGTATGTAAGGATAAATCGAACGAGACACTCACTCAGATGGTGCTTGATTACCTGATGGGCGACCTCGACGGCAAGCCTAAGGACGCTCTCTGGACTTACAAACTCTACAAGAACGTGGGAAATTACAAGGCCGCAGCCAGGATTGCCATCACTATTGCCAACTAGGACCAATCCCAAGCCAAGTACAAGAAGGCTCACTCGCTGCTATTTTAGACGTGGCAGGACATCAAACGCGCCAACATCAACATCCCCATCGAGCTCTAAAAGAAGCTGTTAATCCTCCATAGCTACATCATTGTGGTTAAGTTCCTCATAAAGCTCGAGCTGCACGAGGACTCTGCCTTCTTGCTCAATAGGGTCTGCACCAATATTGTCCAATTCCCTAAAAACACTGTACAGATCCTCACTACTGCAGTGGTGGAAGCTCATCGCGCCAATTTCAAGGCAATGGCCTATGAGTGGTCGGTTGTCCTCATGCGATCAGAACTGCGAGACGAGATCCAAGAAAAGTACAAAGGGAGGATCGAAAATATCGCGAGGAAGCCAGTAGCCGCCGAGCAAAAGTAGAAATATTCGCCCTGCCCCTTCTGCAACTAGCCTACACTTTAGTATAAGACGTAGTGCGACAAATGTCAGAATAAGATTCCATTCTGCATAGCCTCTGGCAAGCATGTAGTCAAGGACTAGCTCACGTTCTGCCCGAAATGCAATTTCCCTGCCATTATGTCCTATCTCAAAAGGATCCTTGACTCGGATCAGGAGTGCCCGATGTGCAGCGTGGCCTGCAGCTCGGCCGAGCTCAAGCTGGCGGGTGAGGCTGGAGTAAACAAGCTCCGCATGATCGTGCAGAAGAAAGAAAAAGAATGAACATCATAAATCATATCATCACTTCCGCCTGCCCGATTAAGGGCGGGTGAGCTTTGTAGCTGCCTGCTGGCTCGTGCCGTGTCTTTGATAAAAAAACCGATCGCTGAAGATCGGCCGGAAAAAAGTTTATCGCTGTTGAAGATCCACTAGTTCCCGCCAACTGTCCTCTCTCTCCTTATGTGCTGTGAAATCGAAGGAAAGGTTCTAAGCACTGTTGATAATTATGGGAGGGTCTACTGACTTGCTTAGATACTCCTCCTTTTTGATTTTTCCGAACCAGGGGTGCGCCATTATCTCTTTCACCCCGAACATGGAGCCTAATCGCATTTTCGGATTTTTGTTAAGCAGTGACTTCATAAGGCTTTTTATCTAATTTGTTAGGATCAGGCTCTTCGGAAAAGAGAGCTACTCGTTGACCACAGAGTCGTATATCTATTATGTGTTCCGGCTGTAAAAGGGCGGCAGTCCTGTTACCATTTAGTAGAGCAGGGCTCCTAGGCAGTAGTAGTCCACGGTAAACGTGTGACCCTCCTTCAGGATCATCTAAGGAGACATGTATTAAGGTGAGCCGCAGAATGAGTATGCCTTCTGTCCTTTTCCCATGCCAGGCTTGCTAAGGCCGAAGTCGCTGACTCGGACATGCCCGTCAAGGTCGAGCAGGATATTCTATGGCTTGATATCCCTGTAGATAATGTTCTTGCTGTGTAGGTGCTAGATTGCTAGCAGAATTTCGACGAGGTAGAAGCGAGCAGTGTGCTCGTCGAGCCTCTTGTACTTCTTGATGTAGGTGAAGAACTCCCCGCCTGGACAATCTGATAACCACTCTACACTACATGATGAAGACGATGAAATCGGCAGACTCAAAGGCCAGTTAGAGCTGCATCAGGAAGGGGTGCTCGATGCTCTACATGATGTCTCTCTCGATTTGGATGATTGTCTACCTGCGTTGCTAGCAGATTAGTTTCTTCTCGATTAGCTTCATTGCGTAGAACTTGCCGTCGAGTTTGCTCCGCACTAAGTAAACTTTAGCGAAGCCTCCAGCGCCAATGCATTTTATGACTTTAAAATTGCTAAAACTGACTCTTTTCTTTGGAGGCAGGGAGTCGGCATAGAATGGTTCAAGACTCACTGTTTTTCCTTTGAGGAACTGTAGAATCTGGGAGTGCTGGGTGAGCATGAAGTCAGTGCGCAAGTCTGTTGGCTTAGTGTAGAATCCAACTACCTTCTTGGGGTCAAACTTTTAATATTAAGAAATCAGCTGGCTCAAAATCTAATGGGACGGTGTTTAGGCAATTTCGAAATTGAGCTGCTGCTTATTTTTGAGTTTAGGGAAAAGGACGGTGAGGTTATGTCGGGAAATGGTGGTAAGGGAGTTATTGCTGGGCTTGCGGACAGTGCGGTTGTTGAGGCTCTACTTGTTTTTCCTGGAGGTCGATCTGGGTGTCTTGTTAATTTTGAGCAAATTTTAATAGAGGAAATTGAGTTTGAGCCGTTTGGGCTTTTGTTTGGGTTTGGCCTTGGCCACCTCCTTGAATCTGGGGGCGTTTTTGCTCTATTTCGAATTACTGCGTTGAAGAGGGCTAGTGAATTTAGGCCTAACAGTGAGTGAGGAGATGTGCTGGTTGGACTTGTTGTGCAGGCCCCTGGCGGCTGGCACTCTCATGTCGGGACTCAGCTTCAGCTTGATTTTCCTGGAAAACTCCTGGGACTTCGCGTCAAGAAAATCTAGGTTCAGTTTGAGTTTTTCGAGATACATTATAAATGACATTGGCACTCCTATCCACCTTTTCTATAGTCTCCTCCCTCACCCGCCGCTACATCTCAAATCCTGAGGCCAGGTGTCTCGACGGCTCCTCCCCAACTTATTTCATTGATACCGTCAAGGATGCCAAAGGGACTCTTATCTTCTTATAGGAAGGAGGAATCTGCATCTCGGACAGCATTTAAAAGACATTGGAGAGCTGCTACAACCGCAGTCTGACTCGGCTTGGCTCTTCGAAATTTGATTTAGAACAATAAAATTTCCACTTCACTGTCCTTGATGCCAATCCCAAGGTGAACCCTCTCTTTGCTAACTTTAACAGAGTGTTCGGGAGGTACTGTGATGGCTCCATCCATATCGGATATCGCTCTTAGCCATCAGTCTTCAATCAAAAGCAGTTGTTTTTCAGAGGAGCAATAAATTCTAGGTAACTCTTTTACGAGATTAGCAAGCTGGGCCTGCTGAAAGGGGAAGTGATAATAACTGGCTCGAGCGCAGGCGGAGAGGCCTCAGCTATGTGGGGCGACTGGGCTGCCAACTAATTCAAAATCAAGCCGCTGCTAATTCCCGATAGCGCAATTTTCATCAATTAATAAGAGAGTGGGGACTTTGTAGTTAACATCAATAAGATTATGATGAGTTTCTTGATTCCGGAACGCAGGGACCTACACCCCCAGAACTGCAGTGAGCAGGTCCAGGACTGCTTCAACTACATCTGGGTCTTCAAACAGGTTAAGAGTCGAACTCTGGTTATCTCATTGCTCTACGATGCATGGGACCTCAGGTATTCGGCTGGTCTGGCCTGCGTTTAAAAGCGGCTAAACCTGGGCGATTGCACTCAGTAGCAAGTAAGATTGGCCAATAAATATAATTTCCGAGTTAGACAGCTGCTTAGCTCTTTAGACAGCCACATTAGTTTTATGGCCCTAGGTTGTGTGGAGCACATGCTGATGAAGGACTATCTCTTTAACAATAATCTCTGGAGAGTCAACTATCCGCAAGGTCCCACACTGCAGGAGGCTATCGCCATTTGGATTAAGGGCAAGAACATCCGACTCTTCGATTAAAACTTTTATCCCGAGAGCAACCTGGGCTGTGGCAAGCCAGGGTTAGAAATTAAATGAAGATTCAAGCTAATCGTCCAAGGGTGGAGTGAACTGTCCTGATCGCATTATTCTCGACCATCGTGCAGACTTTTTCCAGCTGAGATCGGACCTTGTTGTTGGACTGCTCCTGCATTCTGATGAGTCTTTCGAGATCAATGATGCGCTTATGGTATTAGTTGGTGGTTTACCCGGCGATAGACTTCTCCCTCCTGAAGTTGTCAAATAACTCCTCAACATTGGAGGAGTTGGAACTTGACAGCATGTTCAGTTCGGCATGCTTATATTAAATGTCTCTCGTAATCTAAGCGAGTTTAGCCTCGACGAATCGCGACTTGATTTTGGCCTTCTCGAATTACAGGTTCAGTTTGATCATGTCGTTGTGCTTGGAGGTCATCGATTGGCGGAGTTCGCTAAGGCTGTTTTCGAAAGAGACGTTGGTCTCCTCGGTGCGCTTGATGATGGAGCTGACCTCCTTGATGAGCATCTAATTTTTGCGTTTGAGGGAGTTAACGACTACCTCTTCCTCGGCAATCCGCTCCTCTGACTGCGAGAAGATCGCCTCGTTCTTCTTCCTGATTTTCTCTGAGATGGAAGCAGTAGCCTTATTGACTAGACTCTAAAATTAGAGCTTGAGTCTGATCCTTTATTCAACCAGCTGCAGCATCTTGTCCTACAGCTGCTCTTTCAGCTCTCGGAAGTATTTCAGCCGGTCGAACACTTTCGTTAGCTCGTCCTTCTTCTGCTACTCCAGTATCTTCTGGTCATATTTTATTTTTTATTCGAGAGTGAGCATATTGTTGTTGTGTTGCACATCCATGCGCTCCTGCATCTTCCTAAGTTCGCGTTCCTCGTCAAGCTTGTAATCATGGCTTCTTAATTTGTGGCTGGACAGCTAGTCATTATGCTGATTAATGCGCTCTATTTGATCTTTCAGCATGCAGTTCTCTTAAGTCAGAGACTCGAGTCTGAGAGTGTAGTCCTTTTGGCTGATGTATTTCTGGTTTACTGACACCTTCTTGCTTGATATCTGTTGTTCTAGTTTGGTCACTGTCTCATTGAAGTAGGTGTTCTAAGTAGTCAAAAGGTTGCGCAGATGGATGGTCCGCTCGATGTCGCCGATGGACTCGGGTTTGGGAATTTCCTCCTGGACTTCAGCGGGCAACTCCAGCTCAGAGTTGGAAGTACGATTGCGGGCCAGGACGTCCTCGATCTTGAGCAGGTATGACTCTGATATTTTATTGGAGTACAGGTCGAGAGTCTGAATATATTTATTTCTGAAGGTGCTTTTCAGCAGCTTTTAGCCTGACAGGTTCGAGAGTTAGTTGTATTTGAGGTCGATGTGCCGCAGAGTCGGGTGGTTTAGCTCAACGATTGAGCATAGCACTGGCGTGCAGGGGTCGCCGATCCGGTTGTTTCTGAGGTCGATTTTCTAGATGGCAGAGTGCGACCTCAATAACTGGAAGAATGATTAGAGTCCGAGTGTGCGGTTGCCGATGACATTCCACTCTGCCCGAATGACCTTGAGTTTCTTGCAGTTGGCAAGTGCAAAACATATTTTTTGGAATCCGATTGCCGAAATGTTGTTGCCTCTGATGAGAGTGGTACACTATCTCCAGGATCTGGAGGTTGGGGTGGTGCATGAGGAGTGACTCTGCCAGGATGAAAGCGCCTTCGTCGGAGAGAATTTGCTAGTTCAAGTCGAGTAATTCGCGCCCGCTCTGTGAGATTATACGGTCCTTTAGGCGTTTGCGGGTGGCGTTATTCATTTAAATATTGATCTGATCATTCACCAGCCTTTTTCTTGGGAGCCTGCTTCTTGGGGTCTGGCTTCTTTGCGTTATTGAGTTTGGCCTCTTCCTCCTCCTTCTCGTTCTGTGCATTTTCCTCAAAGTCGTAGCGGCCTTCTACGTAATTGGGCCGGTTGGGACTGAAGTAGATTTTGGGTGAGAGTGGGTGGAAAGTCCTACCTTGGATCTTTATCATTTAGTTGGCCTCATCCTTTTACAATTTCTATTAGAAGCTCCGCTAGGGCTAATTGCTGTAAGGTACTGTGAAGTTCTTAAGGTCCTTTGCTGGCTCTTGCTCGAACTTGGGGTAATTGCCCCATAGGTTCGGCTGCCACCTTCCCTGCACCGATTCCACTGCCATTACGACTGGCTTGGTCCTTCGGTCAAGCGGCTTCCGCCCCACTGGTGAGCTCAGTACATTAGGACTTGAGTTTGTCAAGAATCTGTTCAATTGCGCTGTCCTCATTGCGAAGCGAGAGGTCCTTTATGTAGCCATTGCGAAAAGTCGATGAGATGTAAGGATGTGAGTTTCTTTTTCGGACAAACTCGAACTAGATATCTGGATTGGTGGCCTGGTACTTGAGGATGCGTTAGGACTGCAGGAAGCTGCGGACTCCTGCCGAGGAGCCACCCCAGTCGCAGAAGAAGATCATCACTCGCTTTAGTTGGCATTTCATTTTAATCTTGTTGTCTTTCAAATGACCGATTAATCGCAAAACCTGCAGGCGAGACTGGAGCGCTGCGAGCACGAGCTACGAGAGGCCCAGCAGAACGTACTTTCACTGCGTAGCGAGGCCAGAAACCAGGCAATCGAGTTCCAATGTCAGCTCGAACTAAATTAGAAAAACAACAAAGTGATATAAGAAAGCCACTCGAAGTAGATCAGTGCTCTGCAAGAGTAGATGTAGCGACTAAGAGCGATGGCCAACCAGTTCGAGCGCAGACTCACCTAGAAAGAGGACGAATGTAACCTGCTCTAAAACAAACTCTCTTCCAAACGAAAGGAGCAGGCGCAACTCGAGGAAACCATCAGGCGTCTCGAGAAGGATATCGATAATCTTAACGAGGAAGGCTAGCAGTACAAGGAGGGCTGCATGGAGGCCATCATCGAAAAGGACGATGAAATTGCAGAACTCAAGGAACAGCTCTCAAAATTCGACGGGGCGGAGGACTCCCAGAACGCCCTGCGCTGCAAGTAGCTCGAGGCCTATCTGGAGTAGGTTGAGTAGCGGCACAAGCGATAACTCTACTATAAAAGTAGTTAACTAGATTAGAAATAGTGCGACCTGGCCAATATGCGGGAGAGATTTGATCTGCTCAACTCTGAATACCAATCCAAAATCAGGGACCTGGAGGATCGATTCGAGGAGCAGATTGAGGAGGGCCACAAGCGCTCCATAGAGCGTTAGCAGGACTTGGAGAACGAGCTGCAGGTACACATCAATGAATTGGAAGACCAGAACTACAAAGGCCGGATAAAGGTCAAGTAGCTCGAGGGCGAACTGGCCCGACTTACTGGCGAGAAGGACGAGGCAGTGAGTCGACTCTAATAGGAGTTGAACAAAGCCAATTTCAGAATTTAAAGGCTGAGAGTCTTTGAGAGTAGATGTTCCGAGCTTTAAAAGGATAGCTAGAAAGAGCGCAAGAACTCGGTGCTGCTCGGCGAAAAAGAGAAGTCCTTCAATTAGAAGATCAACCAACTTAAGCACGAGCACCAGCGCAAAATCATGGAGGCTGACTTCGACAAACGCAAATTGCAAGAGGCACTCAACTAAAAATAGCAAACTTGCTCGGATCTTTAGGCTTAGATCCTCGTACTCAAGGATCGCATCAAATAGCTGCTCAAAGAAAGCCGACAGTAGCAACTTGGAAACGGGGAAGCGGCTCCCTAGTAGCCAAAAGAAAATCTAAATAGTCGAAAAGGGCACCTCACTCTTTAATAGTAGATGATTTAATTGAGGAGCCAGTCGAGCAGCCAGACGCTCGACGAGCTCAATGAGCTGCAGGGTAAGAAGGATGAGCTCACCAAGTAGCTGCAGGCCCTCCGCCAGGAGAACATGCGACTCCAAGAACAGCTTAGCAGAATACACTAGCATCACCGAAAGTACAAATCTAGCAGCAACATGCATATCAACAAGATTGAGATGGAATTTTTGGCATATAAGTTGAAGTCTTAAGAAGATAAGACCTACGTGAGATAACGGCACGAAAAAGACATGAAGGACTTGGGGTAGAAACTATTTGGATTGAACGAGCGGAACGTCTCTCTGTTGACGGAGCTGGAGGCAGTCAAGGGAAAGCGGGCCGGTTTTCGGACTTATGTAACTAATTTTAAGTGAAATTTCATTTTCATTTAAGGAAGTTTCCCAGCCACTTGAAGGCCTCTGCGTACCCCGACTTCTTGGCCACTGAGCACATGAACAACTCGACTTGCCGCTCCTCCTTCGACTCCATCGTCCTGCGGGGAATATTCAACGCCTAACGGAGGGCCTCCTCAGTGACAGCCCCCTTCTTGTCTATCTTGTTGCCGAGAATGACGATTGGCACCTTGTTAAGCTTGTACGTTTGAGATGGAGGGTGATTATAAGATAGCCTACAGTTCTTCTTTCGATTAGTTAAAGCGAGAAAGGTCGGCGGCGTCAACTAAGTAGACTATCCCGTCCACGTTGGGAAAATAGTTTCGCCAAGTCTTTCGGGCCGCAAGATGGCCTCCTAGGTCCCAGGTCTTGAACCTGAGATTGCCAATCTGCAGTTCTTCCGAGTGCGGATGAAGAGTAGGGTCAAACTGCTTGAGCTTATTTTCTTTAAGCATACCGAGGAGCGAGGTCTTGCCAGCATTATCAAGTCCGAGGAAGATGATTTTCCCTGACTTGTTGTACAGGCCAAGCGACTCCAGTACTCCCTTGAACCAATTCAATATAAACATTATTAATTTTACACGTCTGCTCGCCATCATGTTCGAAAACGACTTCAAGATCAATGAACTTCGGACTCGCATCCAGGACCTCAAGGCCCTGAGGCACGCACTCCTCGCCAATTCTCCCAACCCGCCCTTCAACTCACTCGTCCAGGACAACTCCTACGACTCATTTTTGCTGCCTAGAGACCTCTTTTAGAGCATCGACAATGGAAAGAGGGTGGACTAATATCTTTTAGAGAAGTGCGAGGAGGTCGACAAAGAGTACGACTGCATGCGGATAAGACTCTAGAATTTCAAGGGCTTCGGAGCGGCTTTAAGCAAGACATGGGAATAGATCAAGTGAATTTGAATAATCATGTATTTTTTCCGAAGACGACTTGTTCGGATTTTGGTTGTTTGGGAGCATTAGAAGATTTCTCGATTCCGAATATACTCACTACATCTTTACTAGTTTTTGCAACCTCTTCCATATTAGATTTTTAGGCTTATTTTGAAAGTGTGACACTTTTTCCTGATAGGTGGGTTATTGTATTTTTTTGAGGGATTTGTTGAATTTGTGAAGAAGGTTTTTGGGCCAGGGACATGGCTGGGGCTGGGGCTGAGGTTGATGGTTTTTAAACAGTAGATTTTAACTAAGCTGGCTTTGCAGGTTCCTGATTTTTAGTATTTAAAAATTTAGATTTAATTTTATCAGCGATGCCAGAGAAAAGAGTGCTTTTTTAAAGCTGTGTTTTCTGCTTTTCTATAAACTCGGTCTTGGTTTTTTCGTTTGAAATTTTAAGGAGATCGGATAGTCCGCTATCTCGGCCTAGGAATTTCTTAGCATTTCGCAAAGTTTCGATTGCCTTTTTGTTTTTAAGTCGCTATTCTCGAAGGTGAGTCGGCTCAGAAAGCCATTAGTTAAGTTTCTCCTAATCTGCTATAAACTGGGAAGCCCTAAAGGAGAGTTTCTTTTGGAATTAGTGGATAATGTAGAGGCCAATCTGCTTGCTGATGATGTCTCTAAGATTTCTGACGACAAGCTTGTAGTACATTTCAATCCTGACCCTGAGGTTGTAGACGGTGGGGTTGGTTGAAGGAGGGGGCTATTTCTAGCTGTTGGGGCTGAGGTAGTAGGCGTTATTGGTGAAGATGTAGTTAACTTAGGCTTATATGAGATTCTTGGTAATTTAATTGGCCTTGTTCTTGTGCTCCTACAGAATGTTCAGGACCTCCTTCTGGAAATCGTACTTGAAGTTGCTGTATTTTTACATGTGCTTGGATGCCAGGAAGTTGATGTTGTCCTATAGACACGAGGTTATGTCATTGATGGTGTTTTCGACCGGACTGTTAAGAGCCTTGAGCATAGGAATAAGGAGGGAGAGGAAAGCCTCGAATGAGGGGAAGCCTGGTATGCTTTTGGCATTGTGGATTTTGATTGCTTGCTCGATCTATTAGTCGTCGATGTACTAGCAGGCTTATTATAAAATTACGCTATGATTTATATTAAAATTCGAGAAGCTCGTGCATCTTCTGTCGGATGTAGGGGCCACACTGCTACCTCTTTGAGTCAGAAAATGTCCCGTCTATAAGGCCGCGGAATTCGGATAGGAACTCGCTAGTCATCTGCCAGAGCAGTCCCGTCCTCTCAAAATTTTCAAGGGGCAGACCCTCCCCCAGTGTTTTTTTCTTTTAAAGCTAGGCTTAGAGTCTGCTATCGATCTCGACTATTAATTTGGGCAAACATCGCCTTATTTGATCATAGAGCAGTTTGGTCAACTTGCTGGTTAGGGATTGAGTGCCAGTCATCCCCATTGGCAGCGTTGAGTAAATCTCGGAACGGGCAAAGTAGTCCGCCTAGTTCTTGAGGGACTAAGCAACACTCCTGTTCAGATTAATGTCCTCCTGGGATCTGTTTTTAATTGCTACGTATCCCAACTTTAAGGGGATCACTTTATTGTTGAGGATGTCCCTAGCATTGGTCCCACGGTCCATGATATCAATTTTGGTGAGACACCCGAGAGTCCTAATCCCGTCCTTGTCAATCTAGCGTGCGAGTTTAAGGGCCTCAGAATTAGAAATATCGACGTTGCAGGGGATAACGCAGAGGATGATTGCAGTTTAGTCTGTTATATAACGTTTGCACATATTCAGAGTGATATCGTAGATGTCGGAAGGCTGGGATCCTATGGGCACTTTGGTGATTCCTGGCAGATCCACTAAAGTCAAGTTTGGGCAGGTTGATGAATGAATCTCTAAAACTATTTCCTTGTCGACAATATTTTTATTTTTCCCACAGACCTTGTCGGTGAGCTCTTCGATCTTATTTTTCAGAGTTGAAAAGTCTGTGATTTTTTTGCCCTTCTCCTCGTGGAATTAGGCGTACTGTTGCGGCAAAACCTCTTTGGGCTAGTAAATAAGACGCAATTAAAGAGGACGACGAGTTACAACGCCCGATCCTCTTGGTAGGAAATCAATTCCGACGATCTGTTCCAGCAGTGACGACTTGCCGTCAGATTGGCCCCCCACCACCACCACTCTAGGCAGCTTGATATACTGCTCTAGCCCCAAGTCTCTGAGCCTGTCGACCGTGGAAATGATCTTCCTAAGACTCTAAAAGAAACTCATTATTAATTATGATTGATCAATGCGATGACCAATATCCCACGACTTAGGTGAGGGTGCATATCAGTCTCTTCGTGTAATCGATTTCCATGAATTCATTGGGCCCGTGGGCGTTCGAGCCCGGACCTAAAACTCCTACCACAACCAGCTCAGCCTAAGGGAACATTGTTTGTAGTTGCCCCATTAGAGGAATAGTCCCTCCTAAGTGGAAAAACATGGCTTATTTGCCTTTGAAGTATCTTTTGGAGCCGTTTTCTAGATAGGTGGAAGTCTTTTGGGTGAGGTCCTTGGCGTTCCACCCTGGCATCTTGCCCACAGTGTTGATAGTGACTTTGGCATTGTATGGAATATCCTTGCACAGCCTCTATTTTACTACTTCTTCGAATTTGTCAGGGTTTCCTGTGGGAGGAATCCTAATAGAGATTCGAGCCTTCACTTAAGGCACTGTCACGTTTCCGGCCTTAGCTGTCGGAGGAAGTCCTTAGAACCCAGTTACTGAGAGCTGGGGTTAGAAATTTCTGTTGATAAGGCATTGTAGAGGAGTGAGTGACATGGTCTTGGTATCTTAGGTGAGTTTTACTGTAGTTTTGATGGGCTCCCAGCCGAATATATCACTGATCTTGCAAAGCTCTGCATAGCGATTAGGCGGGATCGGGGACCTAAGCTATTAAATCAGCAGTCCCGTGCTCTAATCTTATAGCTTTGACAGCAATTGTCTAAATATCCTGAAGGGACTTGCTACTAGCCCAGATGCCTCTCCAGAGTGGACACCCTCCTACATTACTTTTACTGTCAGGTCAAATATATAGCAGCCTCGTAGGGAAGTTGAAATCCAAAGACGCTCGTAGTCGCAAGCTCCGCTGTCCAGGCAGAAGCAGATATCCACGTTTCCGATGATCGGCTTGAGCTTATCCATGTATTGCATGAGGTGCAAGCTGGAACTCTCCTCATCGCCCTCTGTTAGGATGACGATCCTTGGCAGCTTAACTCCTAATTGTTGAAGATACTTGACGATTATGACAGCACAGAAAGTAGAGTAGCCGTCATCTGCTCCGCCTCGTCCATAAAGCTTTCCGTCTTGAATGACGGGAGTGTAGGGGCCAAGTCCCTCCTTCCAGCCAGTCATGGGAGGCTGCTTATCGTAGTGCCCGTAGAATAAAATATTCTTTTGGAGTGACTTATCACCCTCAATTTAAGTGATGATGATTGGTGATTTATCTTAATCCTTGATAATCTTGCAAGAGAGTCCCGAAACGTCCTGCGCCAAAACCCAATCCCGGATGAAATTGGCAGCCTTAGTCAGCAATCCATTCGAGTTCCACTCCGCGTCATAAAGTCGAGAGACATTGGGGATTTCAATGAATTCCTTGAGAGCAGGGATAACATTGGTCTCGAAGGCTGAGTCAATGTAGGCCTGGAGGTGTTTTTAATCAATCATGTATTAATTATCATATCGGAATAATGAACTTAGAATCAGTCTATTTCACTAGTCTGGCCGACTTCTTGCCCATCTCCACCAACATTTCCAGGGCCTTGGTATCTCTACGATCCACCTCGAAGTCCTCCCTCACTTCGAATAAGATTTATGCCTCAGAACTGCTAGGCTGGTAGACTCGAACAGTTATTTACAACTCCAAGTTGTGCAGCTATGCTATATGGTAGCTGCACTCAAACCTTATTTAGTATTTGAAAAACTTAAGCATCTACACGTTTGAGCCTTGGATTTAGCATGGCTAGTACTGGAAGCTGAAAGGCCCCTCGTACTTTAGAACGAGTGCGCATTGCCAGCTGTCCTATTTGCTCCACATTACCAGGCCCTTGCAGAAGATTGAGTAACGTTACTGGTTTAGCTCTTTGTAGTGCTCGGTGAAGGTAGATTAGGAGAAGTGAATTGCCTTCCTGGCCTTGGTGAGGAAACTCTACAGCCCTTCCCGATCGGCCTTAAAGAAAACGGATCTTCTTATACGATTTTTCATGTAATTGACTGCCAAACTATGGGTCTCGCCCTCGGCCACACCCGACCTAATGACCACCAACGGGTAGTTCATCGCCTACTCCGGCCAGGACAATTCAATCTATCTGGTCTAAATCAAGCTACTGGGACAAGAAGACCGCATCGACAAGCAGATCCTCATCCCCAAGAGAATCCTGGATCTGAAGTTCGTACAGCTGGGTAAGGATTGGATCCTAGTGGTCACCATCCCCTAGGGCTACGCCTTTTTCAATATAGACGGGACTCAGTTAAGCAACTTTGTGCCCTAACTCGGAGCGACTGATTTTTTTAAGGGCATTTCAGCTACCAGTAGCAGTATTTTCATTGGTGACAACACTGGTAAAATCTACCAAGCTCTACTATCGAATGGAGGGTTTAGTCACTCATACTTCTACACTTGTAGGCGCGGAGTTAATGCCCTGCAGACCTGCGGATCACAACTTTGGGCTGGGCTCAACGAAGGAATCATCTAAATAATCAAGGCTGACAAGAGTCTGCTTAAGGTGCTTCAACTCAAGTCAAAACTCTCTGACATTTTGATACTAAGACTAATGAAATAAGGAGTGATGGCGGCTGGCGATTCTCAGGGGGCTGTTCACCTCTTCGACTGCGTTTCTTTTACTTTGAAGGCCAGTTTGCAAAGCCATCCAAAACAGGTGGTGTCACTTATCGAGTTTTAGGGCAAACTGCTATCGATCGGTGAGGAAGGAATAATAACATAGACGGACCTCAAAGAATTTCGGCAAGTGAGTCGTGAGGCGAGTAAGCACGGAGCACTGGGAGGACTGCTGATAAAGGGCGTGGTGTGCCTGCTGCACTACGGAGTGAAGAACATGAGTATGGTGAAATGGACTAGCTGACTCAAATACTCTGGAACTTGATCCAGACTGATTAGCGCTTTTAGTAAAACTAGCAGAGCTCTTTTCGCTAAAAATATTCGTAATGGATCGCCTTTCGAAGGAGGATCTCGTCTTCATGCCACCTCGGCTAAAGTTTTGATAGCCAAAGCCATTAAATGCTCCCAAGAAGTCGTGCACCTCGGTTGATTTCGCGCATGACCAGCAGTCGCACGAGATGAAACATATCGAAACTTGTGTACTGGTAATCCCGTAGTATCTTGAAAAAATTTTGTATGATTTCCCGCTTTAAAGAAGGATTATTTTACTAACAAAATTTTTAGAGGAGTTACTATGCGTCGGTGAATTTCTCCATAAATATTATTTTGTTTAGAGGAAATATTTTATCGTTAGCGACCTCGTATAGATATTAAATCAGCCATGTCGGGTTGAATTACTCTAGCCAGCAGCAAAACGAGTCATAGATTTCACTGCAGGTCATCTTGTTGATAATTAAATCGTTTAATTCTTTTTATGGGCAGGAGAATTTAAAAATGAAGACTTGCTTCATAAAATTCCTGTGATCTTCGAGGAGATTTTTAAATTTTTAGAATTCAGCAATCGAAAAGGACTTGCCCTAAAGTCCTTTGCCGATAGAGATCAGAACTTTAATGGAGTACATTTTCAAAAAATCATTTTTATCTCTGGGTGTTTGGTCTTAATTTTTAAGGGCCAGTTTGACTATCCCTATCTCCTTTATTTTTTGGGTAAATTAGCTGTATCCTGGTAGATTATTATACAGAGAGTTCAAAAATTTTTATTATTTACTCATTATGAAATCACTCCTTATTCCGCCCTCAGACCCGCTCATATATATTGATCCTCAAAAGCTCGATCTCACAGAATCAGGCCTCACTGCCGATCAAGACTTGCAGGCTCGAGTCTACTAAGGTGGGCTTCAGATTTGGGAGGCCTCTATTGATACTATCAATTATCTGCTCAATGAACAAATCAGTTTTTAGGGGAAAACAGTGTTAGACCTCGGCTGTGGTCATGGACTACTCGGAATCTTGGCGCTGCTTGGTCGAGCGAAGTTCGTTTACTTTTCGGATTTCAACCTGCCAGTCTTGAAGAAGGTCACTTAAATCAACATAAAGGCCAACCTAAAGGGTTAAGAAAAAGACCGATATTCCCTTCTCGGAGGTGACTGGTTGGACCTGCCAATTTAGGAAGGGAGCATCGACATAATCGTCTCATCTTAAGTAATTTACAGGCCTGAAAACTACGGGGCTATCATTAGGATTGGTTGCAGCAAGTTGCGAACAGATGGAGTGCTGATAACAGGTAACAAGCAGTACTACTTCGGAGTAGGCGGCAACGTCTTTGACTTTTAAAATTAAATAAAAAAGAGCTCGCTCCAAATTGTAGACAGTAAGGAATACAAATCCAAGTCAGGAGGAAATAAAAGAACTGTGATGAAAATTAAAAAGTGATTCAGATGTCCTTGCTGCTCCGTTGGCCCTCGTTGAAGTCTGTCTGCAGCGTTTTACCGTTCTTGAAGTAGTATACTCCTTTCCCGTGCTTCTTGTTCTTGTGGAATTATCCTTGGTACATGTCTCCATTTTAGTAGTAGTGGGTGCCCTCGCCCTGCTTGACCCCCTTCTGGAATTGGCCTCGGTATACTACCAGTCCATTTAGTTCTAGCTTTCCTTCACCGTTGAAGTGATCTGCTTTAAATCCGCCTTAATACACTACTCCATTTTCGAACCTGTACAGCCCACGGCCGTCCCTTTTAGCCTGCTTGAACTAGCCCTTGTAATAGTCTCCATTCGAATAGTAGGCTGTGCCATCACCATCTGGTTTGCCCTGCAGCCAAGTCCCCACATACTTTTTGACCTTACCCTTGCCGCCAGAGTATATACCAAAGCCGTGGGGCAGTCCTTTTTGAAACTAGCCATCATAATTTGAGCAGTCGGAGAATCGGAAAGAACCTCTGCCGTGGGGCAGTCCGTTGCTCTTCTAACCTTGATAGTAGCCAGTCTCAATCCCGTTAATCGATTTAAACATTGATCTCCACGAAGGGCCTCATCAAAAAAATTAAATTCTTTGCATGTTCATTGTCTTTGGAGTTAAGTTGTGTCCCCCGCGCTCACTCAGGTTGCTGCTGCTCCGCCGCCTTCCGCCTTGCTGCTTCTCCTTTAGCTTTTTGTTTATCTGCTCCAAGTCTGTAAGCTGCTCCTCAAGCTCTTGCTGCTTGACTTTGCGGAAATCGAGTTCGTCGGTGAGCTGCTTGATGAGCAGACGGAGGTGCTGGTTGTCATTGGGCTGGGGCTTGAATGTATATTCGAGGGGGTCTGGAAGCCCTCCTCTTCTCATTAGTTTGTTCTTCCTCATTTAACGGATCATAACTTCAACGCTTTATCGTTACTATCTTGGGACCTTTGTAAATTGGCGGCCTTTACACTTTTGCCCAGCTGGTCTCCCGCCGCGACTGTTTTACCTACGTAGCCCGCTTCTATTTCTACACCGAAGCCACCTTGGCCGTGGCTCGCAGCGGGATCGATATCTCCTTCTACTTGGCCTGGTAGGGGAGTTATTAATGTTCAGTAGAATTACTCTTGATCCACTCGAAATTCCAATCGAGTTTGTAATCAGCCTGCACCAGAGCCTCTGTTAGCAATTTCTTAAAATGCTGATAGTTAGGCTCCTCCTAGAATTTAAGTTTCTTCGAGTCCTCGATGAAATTAACGAATTGCTAAGGCAGCCCTCTGCAGAGAACGTCTGCAGGGGTGCTAAGTTTTTTGTCCATGATCGCTTTGTATTTGTCCTTCTTATTATCAATTTTTAGGTTTTGCCAGGGGAGTATGCCCTTGGCCAAGTAGATGAGCACATAAGCAATGCCCTCTATGTCATCCCTGCGAGCCTGCTCATAGCCCATGTGAGTGTTGAGACTGGCATATCGAGCAGTCCCAGTGAGTTCTTTATTGGTCTTATAAGGAATATGCTTCCCATCCTGAATGTAGCGCTTGGCAAGTCCTAGGTCGATCATGTAGATTAGATTGGCCTACTTCCCCAGTCCGACCAGGAAGTTATCAGGCTTGATATCCCTATGGAGGTAGCCGTTCTTGTGCAGCAACTACACTCGCTCTATCATCTGCATTCCGATCATCAGTACTGATTTTAGCTCCATCCGCTTGCCCTGCTTTTGGAAGATGTCCTAAATTGACTGGCCTAGTAGCTGCAATACCATCAGGTTCTTATCCAGCTCAGTCGTTACGGCGTAGACCCGCGGGACACCTATGTTCCCGGCAAGTAATTTGTACAATTTGGCCTCATGGAAAAGCTGAGGCCGTCTGTTATTAGCATCTTCAAATTTGATAGCGAAGCGATCCTTGGGGTTAGTCTTACTCTGGGCGTCGTATATTTCCCCGAAAGACCCCACTCCGAGCCTTTCCCGAACAAGCAAGTTGACACAGACAGTTGTGCCGACGAGTGACTTAGAAATCATAACCAGGTATATTTTTCAATAATTAACCAGTATCCCAATAAAATTATGTGGAAGAGCCATTTCTTCGAGAGCTACACCTACAGGCCTTACCGTTCCCTGGAGCCTTTTCAATCCGATATCTGCAAAAAGCCTCTGCAACCAGAACCCAAAAAAACTTTAGTCGGCGACCACATTCCCTCCTACACTCAAATCGACCAAGAGGTTTTCCCTAGGTACAAGCTTGTGATGGACGGACAACGAGCCCACTGCGCCGCTAAGTCGGCCAAGGCAAACAACATGATAGAGCAGTTACTGTCTACCAACAATAGACTACAGGCTCAGCTAGTGGACATCCAGCGAGGATTTTAGCACGAGATGCGAGGGCACATGCAACGGCCAATTGTAAGACATTGAGATTGATTTAATGATAAGACTCTTTGCTCCGTTTTCTTTCTTCAAGAACATATTCCGAACCTCGAAGACCCCGGCTGTGGTTCCAGACCCTCCCGCAGCCACTGAAACCCCCGCCTTGCCTGATACTCCGAAACCCTTCCCTGACAATCAGCTCATAGTGCTTAAAATCCTTGCCGAAAAAGGCCCCTTGACAAGCAAAGAGATCTTCAAAATCCTTAACAAAGAAGGATAAAATAAGCTGATCCCCTCTCTAAGCAACCTTAAGCAGAGAGTCCTCAAGGAGCTAAAGAACTAGAAGATGATAAAAGAGCATGGATATTCTAAGCTGCATAAAGCTTACTTGGGACTGAAGACCAATAATTAAGTGTTGGCTGATAAGCTTCCCACAGAGGTTATCACACACTTCAGCAACCATGTGCAGTAGCTCCATCAGCAGCTCAACGCTGAAAAACTCGCAAAGAAGAAAAAACTCGAGGAGGAGGAGGAACTTCGTAAACAGTAGGCGCAAAAGTCTAAGTCGAGGAAGCCGAAGTACGCAAACAAGGAGCAGATGGCTGAATTCAAAGCCCTGGCTCTCAAGAAAAAGCAAGCCCGATCCCAGCCCCTCTTGGAGTAAAAATCCTCTTGATTATATATTATCAGCTAAGCAACCTCCCAACCGCAAACCCTAACCCTATGCTCGCCAGGCCTAGAAGCAGCGCCTTTCCCGCTGATTACCACCCCCGTTCAAAGTATGTCCCGCCGTTTAACACTGAACTCCCCACGTACATACCCAGTGAACTCCAAGCACTCCATGCCACCCACTCCGACCCTCGTTGCTGGAAGAGCGCTGCCAGGACCAGTGGCGAAAACGCAGCAAATTTATAGGCCAGGATCGCCAGGAAGGCTTTGCATGTGGAGTAAATGAAGCCTTGCCGAAGAGGGAAGAGCTGCAACTCCTCAACCATCATGAGCTCAACCCATGGCTATGTGTATTGGGCTAAAATTTTAGCGATCCTTGTTGCATGAGGTTGCTACATCCCTCGCTCCATGTAGAGTTCGATAGTCTCATTTAACTCTCCCTCCCTATTGTTCTGTACTTACCACAGCTATCTTTTCTTTTATAGCTCGCAGAAGCTGTTGAACGAACAGTCCGCTATCATTCGGCTGGTTAGCCAGCCCACGCTCTCCACCATGACAAGGACCCACACCACGGTCAAGGACCGATGGTGGTCCCAGTACGAGCCTATCGCTAGTCCGAGCAGCAAAAGAGTGAGGATTGAGTTATCGAGGCAGGCTTCGAGACTGAATCTGAGTTTTTCCTCTTGGTGATGAAGTTCGATATGCTTGGGGATGTGAGCTTTGCCTTATGAGAGTACTGGAGTAGACTAGGTGATGATGGAGCGTACAGGCTGGTGGGCTAGTCGCGAGGCCTCGATATCGCCCGACTGGAAAGCCCTACGGGCGGCGGCAAGTCTGCTTTATTTATTCATATGATCAGATAAAGTTGTTCTCAACGAAGACATCAGTGATAGCCTTATTGACGTTGATCTGCAGAACTTCTGCTAAGTTTAGGTACTGCAGTCTGAGTCTACTGTTTTAGTTCTGCAGTCCGCGCAGAGTCTTCTCCAACTAACCGATCTTTTCCAGCTGGTTCTGTTTGTCCAAATGCCACTGGTCCTTCTCTTGGCTCTGCTCGCTTATAACTTTTTCGACCTGTTAGCGATTGAATTTCTTTTTGAGCTCAATCTGGTCGTTGAGGTTGTTTATGTCTTGTACATATTTATTGAGCGTACTTTCTTTTAGAGAGAGCTAGTTGTTGAGTCGGTCCAAGCTAGCGCCAAACTCCTTGCTCTTCTTGACATAGAGTTCGTTTTTCGACTTGAGGTCTTCGAGCTCGAGTTACAGGGAAGTGACCTGTTCACGGTGGTTCTTTTAGTGGCCTTACAGCTAATAGACCAAATCGTTGTTTCTTTTAAGAAGGAGCTATCTTGCTTGCTGCACTTCGCCCAGCTTTCCCTCAAGGACCGACAACCTGGCATTGTACTTGATGGTCTCCTCTTCCTATATCTTCTGGACCAAGTCGCGCTCCTCGTCTTGCATCTTAAGTTTGAGCAAGGCGATCTGCTCTACGCTGCGGGTGATGTCCTATTAGATCGCCCGGTTTTAAAACTAGGTCGCTCTGATTTGCTATTCGATGTTTCTAATTCGAGTATCCCATTCCCTGTTGATCTCCTTCATGCGGATCTCATGCTAGTGTCTCATCTTCTCCAGGGTGAGGTTGTAGCGCTTCTCAATTTCCTGCATCTGGTGGTTGGCCTCGCTGATCTGATTCTGATGGATAAGATACTGTTGCTGCTGCGCGTTTTCAAGAGCCTTATTTTCTGAGACAAGTCTTTCCAGCTCGAACTTAAGTGTTCTGTTTTCGAGGACCAAGTTGTTGCATTTCTGGTCGATTTCGTTTAAAGTCCTGGCCGCCTGTTTCTACTGCCGCTGCAACTCCTCGAGTTATCTCTCGAGTCTGGCCTTGATTTCTGCCTTGTTGCGTTTTTCCTGCTAGAGCATGAGCTAGAGGTTTTTGACAGCAGACTCGCGGGTCATAGTGCCTGTGGGCTGGTTGATTGCAGAAGTCTGCAGGATGGAGGCCGTCTCCTTCCACTGCACGTTCTTTATTCTTTCTCTTGATATCTGGTTCAGGTTCCGGTTGGCTTTGAGCCTCTGCTAGATGTTGCTGATGTCGGAGCTGTTGCTATTGCCGACGACCTCGAAGTAGAGGAGGTTGCGATTGTCTTTCATAGCAGCTGCGAAGTCGTCAATGCTGACTTTGGTGAGAGCATTCCACTTGAGTTCGACGAAGAGCAGAGAGGGGTGTGTGGCAATGGCAGGGCAGAGTGGCACAAAGGTAGTATCCGTTATATTATTAGAAGACAGATTAAGATACTACAGTCGTTCTAAGTATCGCAGCAGGCTTGCAAATTCCTCAGTAGCCTCGATTGAGACGCCGATGTTGTTGTACTCGAAGGACAGGAATCGCAGGTTTGAGCACTCCTTCAGCGCCTGGAATACGCGTACTAGCGACCTGCCTCCCATGTTGTTGTTGTTCATGTTCAGCGCTTCAAGGTTCCTGCAATCGCGGAGGAAATTAACAACAGTCTGTGCGGAGATATCATCGAGGCCTGAGTCGGAAAGGTCAATCTTGGGGAAACCCCTGAATGATTCTAATTTTCGTTAGAGCTGCTGAATATCGCTCATTCAAATTAATTAAAAGACATCACGCTTTGAATTTTTGCGAGGACATAAGCCGCTCGAAGCCTATCTTTTAGTTGTTTGATAGGAATTCCTTGTTCCCTCCCAACGACTTGAAGATCTCGCTCTATAGCTCGGGGAGCTCACCGTGCTAGTGGATCAGCTTGACGATCTTCAGCAGGTCCTTTGGAGGGATGAAAACAGGCATGTGTATGAAGTAGGGAAATGCCCTAATCTTAGCTGTCATACGATAATCCTGCTGGGCGCAAATGGTCTGAAAGGTGCGCACCACCAGATTGGGTTCGATGTTCTTGAATGAATAGTTTGTGAGTCTTTACATTTCCTATAAGCTGTCTCGCTTCATCTCCTTTTCAAAGGTGTATCCAAGGCACTCGATCATACGGTCCAGGAAGCGATGACTAGAGCTACCAGGAGCCCGGAATGTCAGCAGTTTGTTCAATGTCGCCAGCTTAAAAATGTTTTACAGTTTAATTTTTTCGACGATGTCGTAGACCTCACGGGGTTGCTCGCGCTTGGTGAGCTCGATGATCTACATAAGGAAATGCTCAGAAGTCGGCTGAGCGAGGTAGTGCTCGATGTACTCTTTGCGAAATCTTTTGGACAGAAACATTGTCAATGATTATATTAAGTATTTTGAGCTGTCTTCTTGCACTTGATACTCCTCTCAAGAAAGTCTGTTCTGACATCCTTCACAAACATCTCCTCGAGGGGTCTAAGTGGAACAAGACCTACTCCTTCTGTAGGCCTGGCCTTGAGAAGTATGGGCCCTATCAGTGGCTTTGGGATTCCTCTTTCCACATCATCGCTTGGTCGCAAATCGATGTCTCTCGGGGCATCAGAGAGCTAAGGACCATGCTGAAAATGCAGTAGCCGAACGGAAAGATCCCAGAAATGATCTTTTGGGGCGAAGGGACAGCGAAAGACTATCTTCTCAACTACCTTATCAACCACTAGTAGACGACTACCCGCATCACCCAAATGCCAATGCTGCCTTTCGCGCTATACCGTCTCTACGAGGAGACTCTCAATCTCAACCTAATTCGTGAGTTTTTACCAGCCTTGGTCAGGTATCATCGTTGGTGGATGACTGACCGACAACCCGACAAGGACGGGCTGGTCGTGATAATCCATCCTTGGGAATCAGGCCTGGACGCCTCTCCTCTCTACGACGAGGCTCTCGGAGTAAAGAACCCTCAGCCCACTTTAAAAGAACTCTATCCACAATTTTATTGGATCGAGTTGTCTTACAGCTTTAATTATTTTTGGGACTAGACCAAGATAGTTAATAACAAGCAGCCCGTGGACTCGCAGCCCCACAAGCGAGCCTTCGTCTTTAAAGATGTCGGAGTCAATGCCGTCTACACATACGGCTGGCTGTTGCTCGCCAAATTGGCCAAGGAGATCAATGACGTCGAGTTAGCACATTAGTGTTAGGTACACTACAAGCACTTTCTCGCTGGAGTTGAATCTCTCTGGGACGAAAACTCGCAGAGATTTATTTCCAAATACAGGAGTAATGGCAAGGATAAACTGGCCAAGGCTAATACTGTCCAGGGGCTCTTCCCCCTCCTTCTTGATATCTAACCAGGCCATAGGCATGCTCTCCTCGATATGCTTTCCTCCGAGAAGCATTACAACCTCACCTGGCCAATCCCCACAGTCAGCAAGAGTGACCCTGCCTTCAATGCCGACTTCACTATCGACCTAATGTGGAGAGGGCCAACCTGGGCAGCTCCAAACTATTTTATCCTTTGGGCTTTATACTACCGTGGACACCTTGAGTAGTTCAAGTATATTGGGAAGAAGTACGTGTAACTAGCAAGGCAGAAGGGCATATTCTAGATGTACAATCCAGAGACAGGGGAAGGCATGGGAGTTAAATAGCTGGGCATGAGCACATCGGTTGTGGACATCGAGGACAAGTTACTGGACTTGTAATAAATATCAATCAGCACGATGGGAAGTCAACATAGATCCTTTTGACGCCAAGGATGAATCTGGTGATGTTGTTATCGATCACGTACATCAGGTGGTAAGTGCCTGAGCAGAGCAGCCGCTTGGTGTATAGCTAGATTAGTTCATCACCTTTGAACAGCGCCTTGTGGTAGATGAGTTACGTGTCGAACGGCTTATGGATTTCTATGAAAGTGCCGCAGCCGATTAGAGAGAACCACTTAGTCTAGCACACAACCACCTTCCGATCGTATGCCAGCTTTATGAAGAGATCGTCCAAGTCACTATTGTAATAATTGGTGGTTGATTCCTCGCAGATTAGTTATAAGTTGCAGTCCATTATTCTTATCTAGACTTCGTTGTTCAGGAAGATGTATGAATCGGTGGTCGGTTTACACGACTGCCTCTCGTAGGCCTTCTGCATGAGTAGGGCCTAGTCATATTAGCCGTATTATTGCCAGGCTGCTTGTTTGAGAGGCTAGAACTCTGGGGAAGGCTAGCAAATGGGCTTGGCAGACGCTTCCAGAATTAAAAATATTTGCTCTAGAAACATACTTGTTTTAATTCATGACTATTTTCCCACTGGAATCCCGCTCTTCAAAAACATGTTCGGAGACTTTATCTCGCTCAAGCAGTTCACTCCCAGCCAGGCCGTTATTATGAACACCAGCACCGTCAGCAGCGACATTAGAGTGTGCGGACTCATCTGCACCAACTTCTCGCCCGAAGTCTGGGACTGCTGTGAGGGGCCTAAAGTCAGCCTACGGTTGGCCGAGGTTGAATCTGGGTAGAAGAAAAAGATGGTTTGAGAATGAGTAAGATTGATGGCTTTCGCCTAATTATTAGTGAGAAATAGGGGGGAGGGGAGGTAGTCAAAGAAGTGCACCGACTCGGACCTGCTCATCAGCCTGTTCTGCTTGGAGATCCTCTGCAAGAGACCTGACTGCTCCTTGAAGTTCTCGAACTGGGATTTATTGCCGAAGTTGATGACCAGAGGTTTGGCGTCCTTTACTTTGCTCAACGCAAGGATTACATCCTGAATATTATAGGTGGGCTCGATTGGCACGCTGGTGAGGTGGTTACGTATTTTAGGTCTGGAGGTACCCTACTGTGAAAGTCGACAGCACGGAGGCGATACAGAAAGTTATCATTTTATTATGGGCAATTTAGCGTAATGTTGCGAGGATGAGGCTGTCCGCTCTACCAGCAAACAGCTCCAGCCGACTATTATCAGGCCCTAGCAGCGAGTCCTTACAACAGAAGACTTCGACTCCCTCCAGTATCTGGGTGAGGGGAATTTCGGTAGAGTCGTGCTCGTTAGGAAGAGGGACTCAAGGGAGTAGATGGCAATGAAATTGATTAAGAAGAAAAGACTACTCTGCAAAGGAGTGAAGGCCCTGGAGGAGGGCCAGGTTCAACTAATCCAAGGACTGTAACACCCCTTCCTCGTCCGACTAAAATACAGTTTCCAAAACAGCTCAAATCTGTACCTGGTGATGTAATACCTGCAAGGCGGTGACCTCTATTACTACCTTAAAAAGTAAAATAAATTCGGAGAGGAGGTCGCCCAGGTGGTCTTCGCCGAAGTGCTCTAAGCCATCCAGTACCTCCACTAACGCCAAATCACCTATAAGCATCTTAAGCCCGAAAATATCCTCGTCTCCAATGATGGACACATCAAGATCACTGACTACGTTCTCTCAAAACTCGAGAAAAATGATCTAAGCAAAACCCTCTCGGGGACATATGATTACATGGCCCCCGAAATCATCGAGAACAAGGGGTACAACTGCCTGGTGGATCTTTGGGCGTTAGGCGTGTTCTTGTACGAGATGACGACAGGACGAGCGCCATTCAGATGGGGCAGCGAGAACATCCAGAAGAACATCCTAGAAATCAACTACACGTTCGATGCCTCTATGAGCGAAGACTGCAAAAATCTAATTACTCAGCTGCTTGTCAAAAATCCTGCTGATAGGATAGGTGCCAAAGACATGAATTAGATTCGCAAGCACCCCTTCTTTCGAGGAGTGAACTGGCAGGCCATCCAGGTCAAGGCCGTCTCGGGACCCTTGCTCGGCATGTTCCGGAAATACGAAAAAGTAAAGTAAGTGATGTCGAGCAGCGGGAGGTGTTACCCTTAGAGCCAGTCGCTGAGCTACACGATGCCATTCAGCTTAAACCAAGAAGGAAGTCATTGATTTTAAGAGTCAATTTACCATCATTTTGGAGAACTGTCTGAACAATTACTGATGCACCTACAGTCTCTAGTAGACTTATAGCGGGAACTCAAAGTCTATCCGGTGCTCTTCTCCCTCGTACTCTAGGAAGATGCTCCTAGGACAGCACCGCATCTCCAGTCCGCCCAGACTCATGCTGATTGAACGCCCTCCTAAGAGTAGTTCTACTCGCACTGGATTTATCATCAACTTAGCCCGCTGGTCTTTGTACTTGCACTAAAACACTAGCTGAGAATTGTACCCTGTTGTCTTTACCAGTCTCTCCAAAAAGCATGTTTAATTAGTTTAAAGATTGAGCTTCCTTATTGCTAAAATTTCTTAGAAAACCAACTTGTTAAGATTATGTCTCCCTTACTTCGGCAGGTATCGTTCCACCAACTTTTACGAGCACTAATTCTCCAGGGCCGTCGACCACTTCAGGTGGTTCCGCGAGTAGATGAGCAAGGCGGCGGCCTTGAGCATCTGCTGGTGAGTGAGTCTGTCGATACAGTTGAGACTAACTTGGAGCATGATGTGCTCGACCAGTATCTTGATACGAGCTGCTTTATTGCTTTAATTGCTGATTAGCTACTGCTCAATATAACCTGGAAAGACAATAATTTTGGCCAAGTAGAATTTATAGGTGGGCTCTGAGACTAAGCACTGTTTCCACCAGCGTTCGTCCCCTTTTATGCTTTTGTAGATGAACTAGTCCCGGTGCATTATCCGCTTTATCCCATTCTGCTAGTAAATTAGGCCCATGTCAGTAAACTCGTTCAGCGATAGCTCTTTTGACACCATCTAGACGACGTGTTGTGCTATTGACTCGGGCCCAACTTGCACTCTTACTATAAAATCGTCTATGGACATCAGCCTAACATCGATTTCAATTCTCTTGGTAAGTGCGTAGTGAGGTTCGGGCTGATAGCGCATCCAGAGCTGCAGGTACTCGATGAGCATCGACGCCTTTATCATGTTGTACTTGCTGTAGTGGTTTCTGATCGATTGCATACCATACTCGGCTGATACAGTGAAATTTATCAGGATTGCGGGGTTGATCCTTAGGAAGTTGAAGTACTTTAGCCTGAAGGTTGTGCTGTCCATTTACTGAAGCTTGAAGAGTCGGTTCAGGAACTCAGTAAAGGCTATCTTCCGGAACTACATTATTTGGCTGCCGTTCTTCTTGATATCGTAGAACTACATCAGACTGCCCGACAGCACCAGTGGCAGCTTGCTTTCGCTGATGTTGTCCTCGTCGAGCATCTCCTCGAGCTTCTAAAAATCGCTTACTCCAAAGTCCCTCCGAATCCTGTAATCAGCTAAGACGAATTAAAATATATACCGCACGCTTCTTCCTTTCTCGATGCTGTACCTGTTTTAGGCGCCGATGCTGATGCACTGCAGTCGACCCAGCAGTCTTTTATCTGATAGTTTAGACTTGTCGACGAGTTCGGCGCAGACCTGACTAAAGGTGTCGATGAAACCCTTGCGGTCTTGGTCGGAGACAGCCTGGATTGTGAGACAAGTGTTGATGCCAGAGATGAACAAGTAGTGCTTGAAGTACTTTCCGGAGGGAATCAAGTAGAAAAAACTATTGAGGTCCAAATAGATGTAAGTGAATTTTTATTATACATGATCAGCACGGTCACGAGTGATTAGGATCATGTCGTTGAAGAGGTACAGATTCACTCTGAACGGATGGTAGAAGAAAAGCACGAACCGCTGCCGTCGCTCAATGAACCTGCGGCTCGGAATCAGGATCTGACCGAATTTGTTCTCCAGCTAAATAAGCAGGCCCTCAGAAACGGCTGTCTAGAGCATTTAGTCATTCTGCCGGATCACTGACGCAAAGTTTTCCTTGAGCTTGATCACTCCCTCGCGGTCTTTGTGGTTTCCTTCCAGCCTTTTGAGATAGTCGCCAAGAAAGAGCACATACTTGGGCAGTCTCTGCACTGGCTTAATCAATAAAGATTCAAGAGAGAGTCCCCTCATTTTTGAAGTGCCCTCATTAAGTTAGAGATAGTCCTAGATGGCCGTGGTCTTATCTTTGAGGAGCTTGAGTAAAGTCTGTCCGTAGGTGTAGCCATTGCAGAATTAGCCGTAAATTTTAAAGAACATGCAAAAGGGGTCGAGGTGCTTAGATATCATGGTCTCCTTGGGATCGTAGCCTAACACTACCTTATGAAGTTAGACCAAAACTTTTTCGCTTAGTTCTAAGATGGCAGCGATGTTAATAAAAATCTCTTGCAGACTCTCTTTGCAGATCGACTACATCTACTTTCGCACCTACAATATCGTCTTCAGGTCATCGCGATAATTGCGCTAGGTTTCGAGCCATTCGTTCAAAATTAGGAAGCGATAGTGAGAGGCCTTAATCTTCTTCTTAGCGCGGTGAGACAAAAACTTGAGTCTTAGAACGTGTGTTTATGAGAGTGCCCTAGTTTACATGGGTAGTTTAAATATAAAGAAGTAATAATGTATATCAAGGGCCAAGGTTTTCAAGGGGCCATGATCGACTACGAGGGAATTGCAAAAGCACAATGTGAGCTGCTTAGTAGAATTTCTCGGACTCGGTAAATATCAAATGAAGAAAGCTGCATAAAAATTGTTCCAAAAAGGCCTTATATTCGATTCTTAAATACTTAGCAGTTTTATCAGAAATATTAAAGAAATCTATTGCAATTTTACAGAGAAATAAAACTTCAGTGGGAGCACATTCAGGTCCTCGTCGCTGCCACCAGTGACTCTTAATGGCAATAGCTGCTCGAGTTAGTATTTAAAGTTGCTTAATGCAATGTCTTGCAGTTAAGGAAAAGTTTGAATAAATAGTTTCAAAATCAATTAAATAAGCTTTTAAATATTTTTTTAAAACATAGGAGAATTTGTAGATTTCTGCGCAACGTAGAGCGGGTGGTGGAATAAGCTCGGCAATTGGAATAATTGTTTTTTAAGATCAGAAGAGGGAAATCTGATGAAAACGAGACAATATTAATTTCCTTTTATTAAAAAGTTCACAAAATTAGAGTCTTAAAGTTCATCCATACTTAAAGTATTTAGAAAAAGGCTCGTCTCAAAAAACTCAGGCAGATCTGCAGAATCTGTGAAAGAAGAATCTAGATCTTGCAACTCTAAAAACACCTTTAGAACTGTTAGAAGCAGGCTTATGAAGTCAATAGACTTAAAGCTCTTGACAACAGGCTGAAGAAGGCAGCTAATCGACTCTCTCACCAGATCTGCAGATTTAAGCCCTGCAAGAAAATACTGACCTTTTCTGACTAGATATTAGATATAGAAAACTTAAAAGAAATCGGACTGAAAACAGCAAAGTCGTGCTAGCCAAAATCCTATGAGGAAATCGGATTTCTTGAAGAGATAAGCATGAAACTGCAAAGGCTGATATAGCGAAGGGAATACGGAAACAGAGTCTAGTTGAGCCTGATCCAAGAATCGATCTCGAATTACAGATGTGCAGGGTTCTTCAATCTGAACCTCAATTAGATCTAAAAGATCCTTTCCGACAGGAGCAAGTTCATGCTAAATTTGACTCGGCTGAGTCTAGTGGAGCTGCCTGTTGTGAATGTCTAGCCAGAATACATACCTTAGTCAGATGATCTGCGTAATTATTATCACGCTGTATTAACTACTTATAGGAATCAACATATGCCCTTAGTTGAACGCAATTATCGTTCCTAGGGTTAAATCCAGAATAACAAATCTCAGGAGCTTAACCTTAAGGATTTTGAACTCATCAAGAAGATAGGTGCAGGAGCTTATGGCGGAGTCTACCTAATCAGAAGGAAACTTACAGGAGACTTGTATGCCTTCAAGCTCATCAAGAGGTCAGCTAGAACCAATGTTTAGCATCTCATAGCCTAACATAAAGTTTTCTAACTAATTTCAGGTGATTTTATTGTGAAGGCGCCATATTGCCTGCAGATAAACCATCGCTACTACGGTTTCATAATGGAGTACATACGAGGAGGAGATCTGGCCTCTTTGCTGGAATAACAAGTGTATTTGCATCAGTCACTCGCGAAGTTTTATTTAGCCTAGATTTTGCTGGCGATTGAGTATCTTCATGGCCTTGAGATTATCCACAGGGACTTAAAGCCATAGAACATAGTAATAGGGAACAATGGCCATTTAAAACTCACTGATTTCGGACTGTCTGATCTGGGCATGAGAGGCAATTAGGAGTCTGTTCTATCTTTTAGGAGCCTTTTCAGTAATTCAAGAGGGTTCAAACAAAAGCGTTCCAAAAGCAGGCCTAACTCTTTAGACCGCAGACTAAACCAGGAGAGCAGCGACGAAAAGAAGTCAACTCGCAAGATTAAGATCGTGGGGACTCCTGACTACATAGCGCCCTAAATCCTCAGAGGGTAGGGACATAGCAAGACTGTGGACTGGTGGGCTTACGGAGTGATAGCCTACAAGATGCTAGTCGGAGAGCTGCCCTTCACTGCTTAAACTCTTGCGGAGGTTTATTAAAATATCTTAAGCAATAGGATTTAGTGGCCAACTATCGGTAGGTAAGAGGGCTAGATTAATCCTTAAGCGAAAGATTTCATCTAGCAATTGCTGCAAGACCGGCCAGAAAAAAGGCTGGGCTTTCACGGAGCTTTCGAAGTTAAGTCGCATTGTTTCTTTGAGGGTATCGACTGGATTCGACTTAGGGGCTCTGAGGCTCCTCTTCTGCCTAAAACTTAAGCTCTCGAGCCTGAATGCAATCTTGAGCTGATTTAAGCGGAGGTAAGGTAGCTGTTCGAGGAGACTCAGTAGGACTAGGACTGTATAATGAGACTGAGACGTCCTGACATTTTGCGTCGGGAGACTATGGAAAAGGCGTAGTTAAGCCTGAGGTCGGCTAAACAGATCTTTTAAAAGATACGTATTTTAGAAGAGTACTTAAAAAAATGTTAAAAAAATGATATTTGAATGTCATTCTCCTGTAAACCTCATTCCGCGTCAATTTCCCAACGAACTATCCCAAAGCTCTAGCAACTCAACGCTGCCCTCCTCAACGCTCAGCAGCACCACCAGTCTCTCAAGCAGCACTTGCGCAAACTCGAGCTTCGGGATGTGTAACTGCGTGAGCAGCTCGACTAGCTAAGGCTGCAGACTACCAGATAAAAATTGCAATCAAAGGGACATAAGCCCTGCAAAAATAAATAATCCTAACTAGTCAAACAATATGAGACTGAGTTGGAGCAATTGAGTAAGTAGTTAGATAGCAATTAAAAAGAATTTTAAACTCTCCTCAGCTAAAGAACAGACAAGCCAGCTACTACCAATTTCAAACCTAACACAGCCTGCGCTAATGGAAGGCATTCTCTCTGCTGCCAAACTCATACTGCAAGCTCGAAAGCACAGCTGTCGCAATTGCTCAAGGAAAATTAGAATCTTCGGGAGAGAAATGAGAGGGGGGAACAGGAATGCTAATTACTTAAGGAATAGCTTAAGGAGAGGGAGAAAGGGTGTGAATAGATGGGGAGAGAGTACTAGTAAAAGTACAGGTAGTTGCTGGGCCAACTCAATAGATTGATGCGGCAGCTGAAGTGACAACGTTAAATTTGAATGTCTTCAATCAAAAAGAACACTAAAATCCTATTCAATCGAGAATAGGACCCTTGTCCCTTCGATTAGAACTTTAAGATCACTGAGCTTCAGCAAATTTAGGACCTCCTGCGCAAGGATAAGCGAAGGAACGATCGCCTTAGACAGCTTTCACTCCACCTTACTCAGCTGCAGACACAACTGGCCAGCATGACTTCGGCCCACCAGGAAGC
Source organism: Craspedacusta sowerbii (assembly GCA_003687565.2). Classification (NCBI taxonomy): domain Eukaryota; kingdom Metazoa; phylum Cnidaria; class Hydrozoa; order Limnomedusae; family Olindiidae; genus Craspedacusta; species Craspedacusta sowerbii. The sequence continues at coordinate 26,213 of QQSS02252584.1, read as the reverse complement.
GACTGTGACAATCGGCTCGCAGCAGACACGGATAGGGTAGCTGGAACATCGAGTGTAGACCCAGGAAAAATGTATTCGCAAATTAAGTAAATAAGTAGAGAGACTAAGGAATACTTAGGCGGCCTTAGAGTAGAAAAATTAGCAGCTGAGACTCCAGGCCGTCTAAACACAAAAGCTCAATGCACAGGCTCTCGTCGACTCTGACCAAGAGACTCACTCACTCCGCACTTTACACCTCAAACTCAATGAATAGTTTACTATTATCAAGAATTAGAAGCTATCTCTTTAAAAACAAGTTATACAGCTGCAAGGTCTCAATAGCAATCTGCAGTCTCAGCTGAAGCGGACCGAGTTAGACCTCACAAAAAATTAAAAAACTAGCTTCGAAATTAATTGCAGAGTTGAAACTCTCGAAACAGATTTGAAAAAAACAATCGAGAGTCTCTAACGACACTAAAGATCCGTCCAAAAATTACAGAATGAAAACATGCGACTTAATCTCGTCTTGACTGAGCAGGTAGCCAAAAAATAGAGCACAGAGCAAAGCAACTTTAAACTCAGGTAGTTTTCTGAAAGACTTTAACTTCAGGTGCAGGCCTGCCTATAGCAGATAAGAATTTATGAACAGGAAATAGCATGCTTACAATGCGAGCGAGACAAGCTAAACAATTAACTAGTCTTCTCGCGTTCCAATACTAGACATGTCTAGTCCTATGAAAAAGCGAGGAAGTAGCTTCAGACACTCCGATCAAAAGAGATGTAATCTATCTAATTGATGTTCTAAAACATTTGCAAAGTCGGCAGAACATGCTGATTTAATTGGAATTCCAATCACTTGGCCTTGAAGCCTTTTGACTCCAACATCTTCTTAGTCTCCTCGTAGACTTTATCCTTGTCACTCTAGGCGTTTACTCTCATTACCATCCCACCGTGATTTTTCTCATAGTGTTAAAGCAAAATTTTAGTTTCCTTCTCGAAAGTCTACAACCGCTTCTTTATGGTCTCGGGGTTGTCGTCAGCCCTTCCGGATGTCTTAGCCCTCTCCAGAAGCCTCTTGGTCATTACCTAATTGCTGCACTAGAAATAGAGTAGACCCCTCTCTTGAATTTTGCCTTTGAGTTTTTAGACGAGTACATTGTAGTTTTCATCGTTCCTAGGAAAGCCGTCGAGGAGATAATTTTTGTTGCCATGTTAGATGAATTTCTTTTAGAAAAGGGACACCACAATCTTGCTATCGATCAGCTTTCCTTCCTTCATCAGCTTATTCATCTAGTCTGCCAATGGCCCTCCCTTCTTCGTCTACTCACGAATCAAGTCTCCTGAGGACAAATGGATAAAACCGAAATCTCTGACCATGTTCTAACACTGAGTTCCCTTACCGCAGCCTGGTCCGCCGACAATGAAGAGGACCTGCGGGAGCTGGATATTGATTGCTGCCGATGCTTCGCTTTAGGTACAGCCCATTTCAACTTATATTTATTTTAGAACCAAAGGATTAAAATGCTTAAAAAAAGCAATTCCAAAACTCAGAGGAAGCCCTTGGTCCTGGCCGCCTCCATTCGCCGCTCTTTCCTCTCCAAAAGGACTTCACCAGCCTTTAATGATTAGTCAATCCGATATAGACGAAGTCTGATGGAAGACCACAAAAAATCTTAATAAGTCGACCTTGTCGAGTAACCAAAGTAATCAAAAACATTTTACCTCAAAAGGAGCCATCTTGAGTACCAACTTTATCAAAAGTCGAGTCGACTCCTGCTGCAGTCCTTTACGCTCAACCTAAAAATAGAAAGAGAGAGGGGTCTTATCCTTGGCGCCACCGTGTACTAATTTGCGATTGTAAACGATAAGTTAAAAGTTTTATTTGGCAAGAAGAATAAGCAGAAGTTCGTTGAAGGATTCGGTAAATACATCAACATGATACTTCGAAACTAATATTTTTTTGACGGAGTCGAGATGAGACGAGTGCATTCAGTGGTTTCTATCAACAGCTAGTTCTTCTCTATCTTCAAGGGACTGCTAATCGGAATAATGGCGAGGATGTAGAACATGGAGATGAATTAAGTGATCCTTAGCTGCAAAAAGCTCTAAAAATATCGAAGCTGCTTTATCAACTGCAACTAGTTCGTCTAGAAGATTAGTGAAGAGGAGATCTCAGATGAAATCCTTAAGATTTCCAGCAAAGTAAACAGTAATAGAACTCCAGTGTTGCTTGCCCTGGTACACTTCATGATTTACTGTACAGGGTTCGAACAGTTGCTCGAGCTGATAGAGAGACATGGGACAGTGAGGCTGAGTCTGGTGGTGCAGGTAAGACTAGTGTTTATAAAGGAGATGATGAAGAAGCGAGTGAGTTTTAAAGTTGTGCAGTAGACGCTTGAAAATTTAAATTTGGCCAAGTTTAGATTGCTAGGGTATAAAAGCATTAAGAATTTTGTAATGGCTCGCTTCAAGTCTTACGACTCCTTGTTTAAATAATTCATTAAATTTTCAAAGCTGGCCAAGCAGCTGCACCAGCCTGCGTGCTTTATCCTGCTGGCACTGGCCAACGACGACTCCTTGATCCTGAGTGCAAGCTAGACGCTGGCCGTGGCGGCAATTAGCAACAACCAGGAGAATCTGAACAAGATTCTAATGACAATTTTAAACTTTTTTCATTAGTATATCGAAGAGAAATAGTGCATGATTCAGATTCTTGCTAAGCTGAGACAGTTAAAATCCCACCATAACAGCAAGGATTTGGACCAATCTAGGCTATTCAAGCTATACTAATCCGTTTAAATTGTCATCAATAATTTTAAGGACGCTTCCCAGATATTTGACAAAATGTGTTCACCAATTGCCTTGGCGGCTTCCGCTCTCGGCATCAGTTTGTGCTCAAAGGATGAATTAATTCAGTATCACAGTGATCTGAACAAGAAGATGTACTCTACAAGCTTCGCAAAGTTCTTGAAGGCAGAATTGGAGCGGAGATAATGCTTTAGCGAGAAGGAGATGACTCGACTCGAGAAACAGCTCAATATGATAAATTGTCTATATCGCTGATATACTCCCACTTGAATTTATGTAGCTTTACTAATCAATTGTTCTCAGCTAAGACACCAATATTCACCATCTACCTCCCTACGCACTCCCACTCTCCAACTTCTGCCCTTTTTGTAGGAAGATTGTTCTCTTCGAAGCCAAAAAGCTCTATGTCGCCCTGCATGATCTGCAGGGATACGTGGAACTGCATGAAGAATGTTTGGCCCTTAGCACTGATTTCCCAAGAAAAGCCGTAATGAGGTGCTAATACGTTATAAAAGCTAAACGAAGTTGCCCTCAGCTAAAGAAGGACAAGAAAAAGGCCCTGCTTTCAGTAAGAGTGTATCATTCCTGGGCTGATATTCTATTGTCTTAAAAAAACATATTCACCAACCTCCAAACATTAAAAGGGCAAGATCGACTTTATTGCTAAGCCGAACTGTGGAGTAGAGTGCCTGGACTTGATTTAGCAGTGGTAGCTCCTCTTAGGGTTTCAAGACTTCAAATTTCCTTAATGCGGCTTGAAGGTAAGCCAAAGTAATAAAGTGTCTGGCTATGGCTTTAGTCCTACCAAACTTAAAAGCTGTAGGACGAACTTAACATCAGATACAAGGATAAAAAATGGGACTTGGATATTAAGCTCAGGAAACTCAAGAAATCTGAATCTCCTCTAGATGAACAATACTTTGATAATCTCGGCTTTGTGATTGAGTTGCTTTGGATTGGGGTCAGCTTAACCTCCGATGAGCAAGTCCGGATTCAGAAGGAGGAAGTGTCGTACATTTCGGACCAGTCGGACAAGAGCGTCGGGTCTGTGTCGAGTTTCGGCTCGAATGTGTCTTCTGCCTCAACAGTGTAAAACAAAATTTTAGTTTAGCTATAGAAGAAAAACCTTCATTAATATATAAAGTCTCCGGGAGGTTCCAAGTCTTTCCAGAAGCACATCACCTCCAGTCCTAAGGCCATCTAGCGCTGCCTTATCGCTCTCCAGCCCCACCTCCCCCAACTCATGCTCGACTAATTCGCAAATTACTCTGTAGGCAAAATTGCAGAAGTCTGTAAAGAGGAAGAAAGGGTTTAACTCTTGAAAGGAATTCTCGAAAAATTTAGTGAATTGGCGTGTCATAAGAAGGCATCTCTACCCCTCCAGAGACTCATTGAATATAGCGTGGGGTAGGAAATACCAGCGATGATAATAGGGTTCCTGGAGGCAAATAAGAAATTAAAAGAGCTGATCAGCAGCTAGACAGGGGTTCATGTTGTGATTAAACTGCTCAATAAACCCTCTGATAAGTTTCTTAGATATGTGATCTAAAAATCTCTCTCTAGTTTGAGGAAGCTCTCCGAAAGCCAGACTGGCTCGCTATTTGTTAAGACTTTGATCGAGAGGTCATCATTGATGGACTAAGTCAAATCTAAAATCGTTTAAAGTTTAATGCAGGATCCAGGTGCTCTAATCCAGGGTTGTTTCTCCAACAATGTTGGTCAACAGTTGATAGTGAGTCTGGCACCTCCTAGCCTCCTCAACTTTATTTAGGAAAAAATAATAGTCCTAAGCAATCAAAAATTTTCAAGTTTTGTAGTGGAGAAGTGTCTGAATCACTCTAACATGTCAATAAAAAGAAGATTCCGTACAGCTCTTCTTAAGCCTTTGGTCGTTTCCTAACTTGTTAGAAATTAATTTGGGTCAAAAATTCTTGTAAACATGCTAAACTCTGACGACAGGTAACTTTTCAAAGAAGTCATAGCTAAGTCAATAGGGACGGTGCCTTTATCGTCTAAAGGCAGAGAAAAGTGGTAGGAGCTCTTAAAATGAAATATTGAATAATCATTTTTTTAGTCTCGGCCAAAGTACTCCATCGCCTACTGGCCCATGCCCCTCAATGAAGATTGGGAAAGGGTAAGTCCACCACTCCTATCCGAAAACTTGGTAAAAGTTGTAGCGGAGGCCTAGATCAAAAGGGGATTCCTAAAAATCTTATTTGTTGAGACGTTTACGCTCGAGGTATTCAATAGTAGTATAATTGCTGAAAAGGAGGTCCAGATGGAACTTTAGGAAGATGTTCACTATGATGAAAATTATTGTTCCTAGGATGAACCCCAGGCCCGCCAAAATTACTACCACGATATCTCCTGCTGCAGGGTTCTAAAGATGCTTTGCAATCTAAGGAATGTTCGCGAGGGTTCCTATCAGATTCATGAAGGTAGTCAAGTCAGCATAGACTAGCATTAAGATGAAGGGTTTGCGATTGGCGAATCCTATGCAATTGTTGATCCAGGGACAGTGATGATCCATGTTTAGAACGCAGCGGTTGCAGTTGGAACAGTGATGGCATCTCTAAGGCTTGAAAACTTGGCAGTTCATGCAGAATCTGCGTTTGTGAGTTTGCTCTTCATCGAGATAGTAACCCTATTAGTACAATTACCCACTTGAAAGGCACTTGCCCTGGATCACTCCCCGTGCTTAGGCACATACTCCACAGGAACATTAATAGGAAGAGATGGAATATCGCTAGGAAAATGATTCGACCTGGGTCGTTGCCGAATTGTATCCAAACGAAGAGCTGCTGAATGTAAAGTGCGGCTACAACGGTGAGGATGGAGAGAAGGAGTATCTGCGGACAGGTCTTTCTACAATTTTACATAATCAAGTTCTTCAATCGAGGGAAGTCCAAGGCTAAGGACCCAGACTTTTACTTACTTTTAGTTTTGGTCTAAACCTTTTTGGCAGTTTTATTTTTTGCTTGCTTCGAAATTGCCATTGCGCCGGCCTTACTTTTATCAGAGGCTTCAGCTCTTTCGAAATAAACAATTCCTCCTCACTGACCACTCTCTTGCGGCACCCGCTCTCGCAGCACCTCTTATTGGAGGAGAGAGTAACCTGTGTCGGGAGGAAAGAGCCCAACACAGGCAATCTGGAACATTTACTTTCTCTGCTCGCGCATAAAGACCAGTTTTTTTCTCTATAATACTAATGCATCTTATTAAGTCTCACTCATTATGTTTCAAGAGCTGAAAGCCTGGTCGAAAGTTGGTCTAGGAGGCTAAATTGCAACCGCATTGATTCTGTTTATTAAAAGGAGTATCGGTCGAGCTAGGCTTGAACGTTAGTTTTGAATGAGAGAAGCATTTGCTCCAGTTCTGCGTGATTCAAGGCGGAAGACTGGGGCGGCACTGTTGTCTCTGTAACCTTATTTGAAATTTATTTGATCCTAACTTAAGTAGAATTCAAAACCTGGTTGTACTTAGTGAGTTTCACCTTCAGCTATTAGGACATCTTGGCGCCTTGTTCGAACTGTTGCATCCGTTGCGATAATTGGCCCAGGTGTGACTAAATGCCATTCATCTTCATCTTCAGCTTTTCCAGGCTTTCGATATTTTGCTAGAGAGTGGCGGCATGGTTGTGAGACATGGTTGGTTGAGATTGCAGAGAGCTGGGGCTACGAGACTATAAAGGAGAGATCATATATAATTAGTTGATTCTGTTGAAATGGGAAAGACCTACCGAAACTGTACAACTCTTATCAGATTCCAAGACTTTCAAGACTCCCCGTAGACCTTTCGAGAAAGAAAGGCTCGATAGCGAGCTCAAGCTTATCGGAAAATATGGGCTCAAAAATAAAAGGGAAGTTTGGAGAGTCCAGCTCGTTTTAGCCAAACTCAGAAAGGCAGCCAGAGAACTGCTGACTCTTGAGTAGAAGGATCCTAAGAGGCAGTTCTAAGGCCACGCCCTGCTGAGGCGTATGGTCCGATATGGACTGTTGGACGAAAGCAAGAAAAAACTGGATTACATTCTTTCCCTCAAGATTTAGCAATTTTTAGAGAGACGTCTCCAGACTATCCTCCATAAAGAGGGTTTCGCCAAGTCCGTTCATGAGGCTAGGAACCTTATCCGCCATAGGCATATCAAGGTTGCCAAGCGCATGGTCGATATCCCCTCCTTCAACGTTAGAGTCAGCAACGGCAAAAGCATCGAAATGCACGAGTGTAGTCCACACTCCGGAGGAAAGGCCGGCCGCACCAAGAGGAAGCATTAGAAGAACAAGAAATGAGATAGCTGACATTGAATTCATTCCAAATGTATAAAAAGAACCAGGTAGTTTGGGCAAAGCTGAAAAACTATCCCTGGTGGCCTGCGCTGGTGCAGAAGTACATGAACCCACGTCACTACGTTGTATAGTTTCTCGGCTAAAACAACCACGCTTAAATCTCTGAAGAATTCATCTAAGATTATGAGAGCAACAGGTCGAAGCATATTTCCACCAAGAAAAATAAGGACCTACTAAACGCAATCGAGTAGGCTGAATTTCAACTTTCTAAGAATCAAAACCCCGACTAGTAAATTTACAAGCTGCCCAAACGTTAAAAAAGAAAGCGTTAGTAAAGTTAGGATCTTAAGCTCCAGGAGGAAATGCTACTCAACCAACTTGTCAATATCGCTGATCAGTCCATCACCAAAAAGCACAGGCATTAACTTAAAAAAATAGTGGACTAAATAGGTTCCAACCTGGTGAGTGTGGACTTGCTTGTGAAGAGTAAGCTATACGGTATGCTGGTGACGGCCCGAGAGCGATATGAGCAGTAACGGAAGAGTATAAAGTAATTGGAGAGCCTAATAGAGAACATGGAAGAGCAGTTCAAACACTACTTCTGCTAACCACCACTGGTGTCCGGTTCATGAGACTATTATTCAGAAATTCAGAACTCTATTGGTTTTTATTGTCGTCTATAGTAGATTCGTACTGGATCTTGAGTTGTGGATTCGCAGGATATACACCCGCTTGCAGAATCTACCCTTTGTCACGTAGCATTTTGTTATCACATGCCGAACTCTGCATTTCTTTGGTGTCTCAACCAAACTTCCCTAGAATAATGAGTCTTGAGTTGGCTCCGCCTTTTCTTCGCGCTTTATATTTTCACCTCCTTCCTACAGCTTTGGTTGAGGAGTCATCAGCTTACTCATGTGAAATGAGTATCTTCTCTGGGAAAATCGCTTATAACGAGCAGAATGGAAAACAGGGGATTTGTGTTTGCGGGGCGGCGTCTGGAAGTGTTCGGAGTGGGCTCCGAAGGTAAATTATTCTTTCCAGGCCTACATAAAAATCGCGGTAAATTTATAAGAGTCTTTCCCATGTTTAACAAATATAATTAGTAGTACCCAAAAAACCCAGTTCCCAACGCCTCCTAGAGTAATTCTACCCAATCCCCCCCTCGACTAGGTCTACGTCTCCATGACAACGTCTCCTTCCAGAACCTTAGGGACGCGACATTAAAGGAAGCCAAGGAACCTCAAATTTTGAAGGCGGAAGTTAAGTGTCCATTCGAAAGAGAGCGAGAGCGAAATGATTTGGTTTAACAGAAAATGAAGAAACGCTACTAGATGAGTAAGGAATTTAATTGCCCCAAGGATTATTCAAAGCAGGTGAGGCATGCAGACACTGCTTATCAAAGAGGTCTTGAAATTTACCTAAATGAGGATGAGACCAAAAATTAAATGCCTCCACCTCCCCCCGAACCCATCCCTCTTTAGTGTTACCAGTCGAAAACTTCAAATAATAAGAGATAAATATTGAAATTCTAGCGACCCAGCCAGCATAATAGATTTCAGTATGCTCGAACATCCTAGCCCTATTCAATAAAAAATGAAAGCTGGATTCCTAGTGCTCTCTCAAATTCAGCCTACTTGCAAAAGACTCAAAGAATTTCTCAGGGATATTACAATCTGAAGATTAGTTTGGAAAGAACTCCTTCCAAATAGCGGTCACCTTGGGTAATTCGTAGAGATTATCAAAATCCTCTTCAACAGCGCCGAGCAACTCGCACTCTAAGTCCCAAAAGTCCATGGATAACCAATAATTTATAGAGAAGGAGCCCTTCAAAGACATTGATGTTTTTTAACAATTCAGGGAGGAGCACGATGTGCCTGACTTGCGGAGGATTGAAAAGTTCTCGAGAGCATCAGTGTTTGATTTGCCAGCGGCGAGGCGGGTCGGAGTATAATATGAAGCGAGGAGTTGCGTTCAACAACACCTTAAGAACCAAAATAAAATTGAAAGTCCAATGATCTAGACTGTATATGTGGCGTCCATTTAAGATTGTGTGATTTAGAGGGAGGAAGTCCTCCTACCTCACTAACTGGCCAACATTAAACCTCCCAATGTACCATTTTTGCATCGCCACCTCCTCCTCCTCAATTTAAAGAAGCTCCCTGATTAGCCTGGGCTGATCATCGACTAAGGACCAGAAATTGTGTTCAAGCGCAAATACAAAGCCAAAACTCTCAATCTGCTTAACAGATATGTCTAGGTGACAGTTTTAGCTAAAAAAAATGAAAATCTTTGGTTTGGTCAGCTTTTTGGGATCCAGGTGCAGGTGTAGAGAGTTGGCTGCAAATATTAGTCAGGGAAGCGACTCGGAGTAATAATAAAATAAATCGATTAATAACAATTGCGAGGAGTCTGGGCAGGACAGAGTGATACTTAGGAGTGGAAAAACGTATAAAAATAGGTGCTTAGATTACTCAAAATGCATTGATTAAATATGTCAATTTTATCTAATTCTTCTCAAATTTTGTTCAAAGAACTGACGGTCCTGCTCATGCTCAGCACCTAATAATTATAAAGCTTACTGTAATCTAAACTATGCTTACCCCATGCTACGTTTTTCACTAAAAATAAGACCTTGGTTGCCCACAGCCAAACCTTATAATAGTTTCTTATTGTGTATTTTAGAATTTTTAGCATGTTTTTGCGCATTTTTATAGGAATCGAGGGCGCTGTCCAAATGACCTAAGTACTTTCTGGTATTGCCAAGACTAATATTGGCTATAGCGAGTGCAGCATCGTTGTTGATTTCGACATGGGACTTATAGATTTATATTTAGTGCTTAAACTGTTCTTCGGCCTCCTGGTAGTTGCGCATGTCAAAGTAGATATTGCCGAGAATGGAAAAGAGTCTGGCGCAGCGAATATCTCCTGAGCCGAATTAATTTTAAATGTTCTAAAGCGCGAATTCAGTCTCTACAATTGCTTTCTTAAAGTTTTAAATTGCTTTAGAATTATCGCTGTCTCGTTTCTCCTTGCCTTTAGCTCTATAGCATTCCGCCAACGCCTACGAACTCACCACGTTCTCAATCACCCCAACGTTTATCTACTTCGACTTCCTAGCAAAAAGCATCGCTCGTTTCAAGTTCCCGTCGTGAATCTCACGGATCGCGTTGGCTGCGAGAATTCTCATTTGGAGATTGAGTGGAAGTATTTATTTGCTGCCAATGTTGAGACACTTGTCAAGAACGGGTCTAGCCTTTTCGAAATCGAGACAGGCATGGGAGTTTTCAGCTATCCTGAGCAAGGTATCTACATAATGTAGGTTGGATATAAGCCTGGAGCACTCCATGGCTTGACTCTTATCTTTTTCATCCTAGGACTTGAAAAACTATTTGAAAGCCTCCTAGAGATAATATGAGGACATCTATTCGTTTCGATTCTTATAAAAGACTCCCATGTCCATTTGTACTTTGGCCAGCTCTTTTGAGTGCTTTATACCTCTGAGGTATTAAGTCGCCTTCTTCCCGTTACTCACGAATTCCTCCTAATTCCCTAAATAATATGCTGCCTACATATTACATAAGATATTCTTCTTTACCAAAGTGTCTATATAACTGTAGGTAAATTGCATGCTTTAAAGCACATCTCTCTATTCAATAGGAATAGACAGTGGTCTTACTCTCAAAATCTACCTAATTGCCCCTTATCTTTAAATAGCCAACTGCTTTATGACAAAGGCACTTACGTCACCCCTATTAGGACGTTGAGGGTTGGGAGTCCAAAGCATAAGTTAAAGAGCGTTGATGAGAGTGATGGCTAGTGAGTAAATTTCTTCATCGAATAGATTCAGTGTCGAGGAAACTCGGTTTTAACGCATCTAAGCTCGAAAAGCTAATGATTTAAATATCGGCACTCCTTTAATTGTTTTTCCGCCTATGGTAGCCTAAGAAAATCCCCCGAGCAAATAACATTTTTTTTGGGATGAATAATAGATATTTGTTCCGCGTATATCGTTATGAAGAATTCCAGCATTATGGACATTGTAGACCGCTTAGGTTGTTTGAAAGCAAATCTCATCAAATTCCTTTTCAGCCCAGTAAAAATTTTTATTGAAGGCTCTGTAGATTCCAATTTCTTAAAGAGAGGCATCGAAGGGCTAGAATATCATGACAATGCACCTGGTTTGTTTGACTTATTAATTGACTTTGACTTCCCACTCCTTAATAAAGTAGTCCTCGAGAGTGAGTATATATGGGCACTGCCTTGCTTTCAGTTTTTTGAGTATGTAAATTTACCTTATTACTTTTTTGAAATTCAATTCGTTAGAGCTGCTGAAAGGAATGAGTTTTAAAGAGTAATAGCGGCCGTCGACCTAATTGAGACCCTTCAGTGGTGTTGAGATCATTGAATACCGATCGAAGAAAACATTGTCGAGCATCTTGAATTTGTAGCGCTTCGAAATTTCAGAAGTCTAAATCGGAATTTAAATTGAGCATAGGTACTATTCGGAGGACTAACAGTTGGCCCTCATTCTGAGTTCATAAAGGTTGTCGGAGAATCTTTGCTAGAAAACGTCTCCAAGACCTTCGTCTAGCGGGTGTTTGAAGGTTAGGTTATATTGCCTGAATTTCTAGAGAAGAATCCTATTGTCTTGGAAAAGGCGGTCATATTCCTATTGAGCTTATTCTTATCCACAAAAAGATTTATTACCCATTGATGAATAGCAAAGTTAAACCCAAAGACAACTTAACCAAGCAAGAACTGAATGACCTCTCAGGTCACTTCAAGCGAGCATAACTCATCGGAAAGGGAATATCTTTTAACGACATGATCTCTATCTTACAAAGTCTTAATCTTACAATCTGATATCGGCTTGAAAATCAATGAGCCACTTCGCTATCATATTCTCACTTCCGTAGCCTCTCTGGAGTGCAAAGACATCGACCAAAACATTCTGGCTTTCAGTGCTTCTATCGCGAAGTCATGGCTTTAAACTCAAGAATAGCAGCTTTAGACATAATAGAGCGATTTGCGTTAGATTTTAACCAGTAAATGCTTTTGTAGCGCTTGGAGGAAATAACGACTCCTCAGGATAAATTTCAAAATCACAGATGATTCAGATCTTGAGAGACTAATTCGAACTGACAATTAACATTGAATCTCTTTTGGACAGTGTCATAACCAATGGCATTTAATACCTAAACTTCGCAATGTTTTGTTAAATTTTCGAGGATGTTGAAAAGAAGGACAAAGATAAGTTGAGGAGTATGTTGAGTATTCTGTCGACAAGCAGCCCAGGTCAATTTCCAAAGAGCTCAAAATCGCTAAACGTGAGCCTCAAGGACTTTTAATTGTATTTAAAGCAGCAATAGTGAGTATTGATTAGTAAATTAATTTGAAGAGTGCTATTAGTCTAAAGATAAGATAAATCAATATTATCTACATGATCGGATAAGATCACCAATTCGACTCACCGCCCCATTAATTCCAAATAAATTAGGAATTTTAAAGAATTCACTAATACATCATGATAAGGCTATTAGTGATAAATCTCAAGTAAATTTAAATAATTACCCTGAACATGCAAAAATGACAATCGGCTTAATTTTATTAAAAATTGCATAAAAGCAGTTTTTCTTTGTAAAACTCCTTAAATGCTGCTAGAGTTTTGGTATTTATTTATTTATTAATCTATTAATTATAAAATGGCAGGCCAAGAGATTAAATAAATTAAATTATATCTAAGCCCCAAGTTAAGATGTTGTCAACTAAATTTATATTGGACGATAAGTTATTGATTCTTTAAAGTTGATTGTAAAATACCATTTCAAAATTTAAAATATTTACTATGGAGATCTTTACGTGAACAAAACATAATAAGAGATAAAATATTTATAGAGAGTAAAAATAATAATAAATCAGTGATAATTGATATATTTAGTTATTATTATAAACACTACATACGAAAATCGATAATTTGGATAAAAGATATTCAAAAGAACATTCAATTAATGAAAACATTTATTATTCCACTCTTTCATTTTCTTCGTTTATGCTCTCTCTCTCGAGAACGATGTCGTGAGCTTGATCTACTTGGGCTTCGGATCCGGCTTACTTATATTAAGCATCCGTCTATCACTCCCTTATTCATATATTTAATTGCCTGCTCGCAGTCTACTTTCAGCTAATACTAAACTTAAAAGCATTTTTTTTGAGGAATAATTCTCCTGATTTTTCCAAAGTGCCCAAATATCTCTTTGATATGCGCTTAATTAGTTAAAAGGCTAGTTCCTTTAATTTTAAGGCGATGAGTACGATGAGGAGATTGACTTGAGTCAGTCCTGCTACTCATGATTAAATTTTGTATAATTAATTTCGTTATGATTTAAGAACATGAATTTTGGTGCTTTAGCTGCTTGAGTTAGACCAAGGCCTCTGTCTAGTACACTTGTCAAACCTGCAACTCAGCTTGCATTGAGAGTATTTCATAGAATTGCGATCCAAGGGGTTTGAGTCCATTTATCATACCCTAGCAAAGGAGCAGATTGCCAATTTTACGGCTCTTCAGAAGCTTCATAACAATTGGCAATGAGATCTAAAATATTATCAATAGAATAATAAACGCCTAGTAGTAAACACAGGCAAGCAGTCTAGAGCATTTAGCCTCTCTACCAGATCAGGAACTAAAGGAATGCGGTGTCTGTTTTGAAGAAGGTATCGGCCCAAAGCTATCTTGTGGTCACTCATTCCACAGAGATTGCTTAAGTCCTTGGCTTACCTCCCACAACACGTGTCCTTTATGTAGGAACTAATTACCAACTGAATAATGACTGAATAATTAAATACTCAAAACTTAAAATAAGCCAAAATCTAAGCTCTCTCTTTTTATTTTTTGTCGGAGGCCTGCACTAAACAATCACCTCTTATCAGACGTCTATCATTCATACTCTACATTTTTACTTGCACGTCAGTCTAAAATTTTAGATTTAAACTCTATCTTTTATATCTTGCTGTCTCAACCAATTAATTTATTAGCTTTTTAAGCAGAGGAATTTGGCTTTCCTTCTAATTATTATTTTAAATAAAGCAGCGAATTCTTTTGTCCAGAAATTTAAATATTGGATTGCAAGGTAGTGCATGTTAACGGATAAACTCTGCCTCACTTGAAAGAAAAAGACTCATCATCTCGTCGGAAATCATACCCCTCTTGTGGCTAAAAGGGCACCCTGGCTTTTGGCAAGCTCCCACTGTATTAAAGTATCTACAAGGATAGTTGGACAAGTCATGAATATACATGCAGTCATCCTTGAGACAATTGCCGGTGAGGTGATACTTGCAAAGTTCTTGGACTCCTTGCTAGCAATTATGGCTAAACTCGCATTAAGCACCCTTAAGACACTTTCCCTTGATGAAAAACTAACAGGGCTTAATTCTGAAGGTAGTTGATTTTAGGACTGCCTTTTTACGTTTTTTATGTCCCTTTTTAAGAATAAAACTCTAGGATTCCCTTTTCATTAATCAATTCAATTTATTAAGATCTGACATTCTTATTCCCATTAGGGTTTCGTAGACATGAGGCTGCAGCCAGACCCAAACTCGCACTTGCTCTCCTTTTCGTCTACGCCAGTCATTATCCTCTCTGCTGATGAATCCGTTCCCCTTCACTTTCACCCATAACCTCAGATCCTAGAGAAATTAGTTTTAAAGAGTGATTCTGTATTATTTGAATCCTTTAGTTTGGATAATTTTTTGAGTGATCAGGCTAGTAAGCTAAGAAAGTCCAGTCTTATTGATAGCTGAAACCTGTAGCTGTTTGTCTTTATGAACTTAGAGAGCAGAATCACTTTTATTCCAAATTTATAAATATTTGGTCCTGTCCAACACTCCTAAGTCTTATAAATAATTAATCACCGTCAGTCGTTGCATCTAGGCCACAGGGGAGCTTGAATCAATAACATGAATTAGTAAGTCAGCTTGCTTTAAAATTGATAGTAAGTTTCTGAATAATTCAACTAAGGTTTATGGAATATCCTAAATAAATCCAACAGAATCAAGGAGTATGACGTTGCATCCGTTGTGAAGTTTATATTTCTTTGACTTCACTTAAAGTGTTTAGAAGAGTCTATTCTTACTAGATAATTATACTTTTTTTAGGAGTGAGTTAATGAGGGCTGATTTACCAACATTAGTATAACCAACGAAAGCGATCCGACTGACCCCTGATTCGATAGCTACTTATTCTTTAACTTTATGCTTCAGGGTCTTCAGTCTACGCAGAATCTAATTTTCTTGTTTGGAGTAGTTTTTTTGGAGGCCTTCAAGGTTTTAAACATTTAAATCATTAAATATAGAGAGTTCTAAAAGATCTCTCCTTTTACTCTGAGAAAGTTGCAGTTTGGCCTATTTTATAGTACCAAGTTTTAGTAATAGTTCTGACTCTTCATTGTATATTCGTTTGTGAAAAATCAAAAGGATTATGCTAGTCCGATCATACACTCGAACTTTTTTTATCACCTACTTATCGATTTACAATTACTACTAAGGCTCTGTCTCAGTTACATCTTGTGGAGTACTCCTGCTTAGATTGTGACCTAAATTGTAGATGCTTTTTAAAAGTGCGATGCGAATATTATAAATTTGTAAACTAGATAGCGGGGCGTTAATAAATAAAAACTGTGCATTGCTTTGCTTATATCTTTGACAGACCTGCAGTAACTCCGTCCTGTTAAAGAAAAATTTGTGAGTTGTTTTTTTAACTCTGATTAGACTATTTCCTATCAATTTGTCATTACCAATCCCCTCAAATTTTTATTCCTATGATGTTGTTTATTCATCAATTATAATGCCTCCTTTCTAGTCAGCTATTTACGAACACAGTGCCCTTGATGTGCTCGTCTTTCACATAGTCACCGTCACTTAATTAGTCGCTCAGTTTCTTATGTGTTGAAATTTTTTGCATTTGTTCAATAAGAATAGGCTAAAAGCCAGCACTTTGCAAGAGAAGGGCTGCCTATTTGGCCCGAGCAAGTTAAATTTGTAAGGGCTAAAATGGGGGCAAATATGGGTGAACTAATAGACACTTGGTATATAATTTTTTGAGTAGGAGTACGAATTTCATAAATTATAAAGAATAAAAATGAGATTTTTACATAAATTGGTATGGTATTAATAAGAATATAGCCATTATAATGGGCAACAACTACGTGGAATATAGAAGCACATCTAATAAAATGAGTTTTCAGGACTTGCCTTTCATATCTCTAAGTTGCATGATATTGAATCCCATAGTCATATTTCCATTGGGGCTCATCCGATTATACGGCAGATATTATAATAAAGAATCGCTGGTTGAGACTTCGACATTCGGGTTTACAGTATGTCTTTTTCTGGGCCTCTTATCATTGATAAGATGATTTATATACCTAAATTAAAATTAAATCAGAGTGCCTCTTCTCTCGGCAGATAGAGAAGCATACTTTAACGCACTTAGTTGCGAGTAAAGTGAGTTAAACTTGACAAAAACATATTTCCTCCTTAACTAACTGCTTGCATCACTAGCTATTACCTCAATTCTTATCGTTGCTTGTTTAAAATTATGTTAAGTTCTTCTGCCAGAATAACATTGTCGCAGTATAATTCATGGTTCTTGAGTTGGAGGGATTATGCAAGCTTTGTTTGGTGAGAGAGAGATTTGTGAAGTAAGTCAAGCTAACTCTCGAGATGTTTGCAGTGAGTTTAAAGTTCGGTCACTTTATCCTAGAAAATCTAGAATTTGGCAGTTTTCTGATGCTGCTGAAAAGTTCCCTAGAATTATTAGAATATTTAGAATAGTCTCAACCGGTAATTCCAGATGTCTTGGTCTTTTAATTGGATGAATGCCACCATCAACTTGGCGTGTAAGTCCAACAGGGCCAGCTTTAGATCTGCAGTCCCTCTGTTTGACCTATCCGTTGATAATTACAAGTCCTAACACTCATTGGTCATAATTAATAATGTTATGGCTATTTATTGTCAGGACTGTAGCAAGCAAAGATGTTGTGCTATAAATGGGTTCTTTATTTTTAAAGAAAAGTAAGATTTAAATGATCTAGAAAATTGGATTGGTTTCTACTCTTAATCTTAAAAATTTTTATGGGGATGGGGTCAAATTTTAAAATGTTAAACTAATCCTAAATAGAATAGGTGATGAAAACGTATTCGCCTAGTTTAAAAACAATAGGTTATTTTTAGGAATTAAAAACATTCAAGCATAAGTCAATTCTAAACTTTCGGTAGATATTGGTGTAATATCAAAATCTGTGTAAGGGCCAATAAGCTTTTTTATAAGGGAAATGACATATTAATTAAGCTTGGACTAGAATATCCCATTTCCAGACGGAAAGTTATCTTTGGTGAGATTCGATCTAATCGATCTCAACTCATAAATCAAGTAAATTAAGACAATTCTTAAATTTAGTAAACAATTTGTTTAGAAGTATATCTAAAAACTTTTCCAAAAGTCAATCTCCGATATCGATACAGGCCCTTTCCTCAACAAATTTATACAATAATTCCAATCCAACAACCCTTATCTTTCATAAGTTAAATTTAAATCTCTATCCGTTTCGAACTAAATGTTGATAGTTAGTTTCAAAGGGAGAGGCAATCAATAAATATCAAACATCTCTCCCACACCAAATTGTCGTTTAAGAATTTCAAAATAGTTATTAAAAATTCAAATATACAAAAAATTACCTGATCAATATATTAAAAGTCTTTAAGATTTTTTTTTTAAACTATTTTCCTCCGAAGGTTCATTTCTGATATTAAAGAAATAATTATAAATCAATTCCCTTACTTAATTTATCCTTAAGCTTTAAGGAACTCTGTCATCTCCTACTGCTAATTCTGATGTAGAAATCATTTTAGTATTAACTAATACTTTAGTTAATAAAATTTAAGGAAACAGTGTGAATTTAATAATAAAAAATAATGACATCCGAGTTCTCCATGTTAACTTTAAGAACGATCTATTTATTACTATGGCTAAGCCAGCCATATAATTTTATAATTAAAAATAACAATTTGTAGGAATTTAAATGGAGCTTAACTATAAATTGCACTTCGTATCAGTGCTAAATAAGATTAATTATTAATTTAAAGACGGTCTGAATTTATAATTCATTATTTGAATCAATGTCAAATAAATTTGATGACTTATTCATAGCTGTATGTAAATAAACAGGAGGCATCTAAGGACTATTAGATACAATTTTCGGATTCATGCTTCGTAGAACAGATTTCTTCTATTAAGCTGATCCTGGCTAAAAAATAGGATTTCCTCCTGGAGTTAATCAAAAAATACTGCTTGCAAGCTTTATGAAATCGCAACAAGAGCACTATAAACGTTATCCGAAAAAATCTATATAAGATTATCAGAAAAAAACAACTAAATTCAAAGAGTAAAGAATGTCTAAAAAATAATAAGTAGAAGATAAGTAAATTTCCGAAACTAAAATTTCAGACTAAATTTCTCCATCGATTCCTTAATAATAAATGAAAAATTCAAAAAAATAGAATAAAATAATTAAATAAGTACCCCCGTTGCTTGATACTTACAATGGGGGAACTACATAAAAATACTCTTGGAGTCAATAATGTAAATAAGTATAGGCAAGTGTAATTTTAGATCATGGGACTTTAGCTAAATAATTATAGGTCACTCTATTAAACAATTTATTAAAAATTTAAGATAAATCAAAAAAGAAAATTTATATTCAAGGTGAATTTTGCTATCCAATATCAATTTCTAATAGTTTTTGGAAAATAGAAAGAGGAAAACACTAAACACTTCTTGTTCTAAATTTATAAAAAGCTTAATAAAGGATTTGGCAATGCTTCCTTAAAGGTGATAAAGAAATCGATACAACGAAAGTTTAAAATTCTAAAAAGTTATAATAGTTTGACGATTAAACTCAAGGAGCAATTAGAAAAATTATGTATGAACAGAAACAAAAGCAATTGGGGTTACCGACATCTGATTAAGAAAAGAGAAACTAAATATTAAGGTAAGCATGGGACGCTTAAGGATCTCCATTCAAAGGAACACCTTTTGATCCTTCGAAAATAAACATGAATGGGTTCAAGCCATGAATTTAAACTCAATAATCGAAAATGGAAGCCCTTTTATTTAATTAGTTGATTGCTTTCTCACGATCTTTAATTTATGGATACTATTTTTGCAGCCTCTAATATAGATACTTAAAAAAGTATTGGAAGCATAACGAATTTTCGAGACTCCTTTACTTTCTTAGCTTTAAATTTTAAAGTTTATTTCTTATCTTTAGATAGTCTATCATTATAGGAGCCAATTTTTAAGTTAGTCTGTCGAAATTCCGAACAGAATAATAATCTTCAATCTTACGAATCTTATTGAATATGTGCATAAGGATAGGGATGTGAACAGAAGAGTGTTCTGTTTTGAAGCAAGTGTACTAAAGTCTTTAAACCTATTTGATTTTCTATATGGGCAAGACTTACCATATTCTTTTAAGATGTAATTTGACAAAGGCTAAAACATAGAGAAATGAAGCCATGGTGGGCATATTGGTTTTTGGTTTGTCGCAGAGTTTAATGATATCGACAACCTTATGAATGTATATTTAAACGTCTTTTACCTTGCCTTTTTATAGCTTATTGATAAGTATTTAAATAAACCAAATTGAAAATAGATCTAACCTTTAAGCATCTACTTTAGTTCTGGAATGGCTTCTTGAATCATAGAATTAACTAATAGGAAGCTATAATAAGATTTTCACTTAAACTTAAAAAAATGTTGTTGAAATTTATTAACTCGAATCTCTTAAAAATTTATCTTAATTACAGTATTGATGGTGTATAACCTCTAACTTACTTTGATCGATTAGCGGCTTGACACGAAGTTCCTGGATTAATTTAATTTTCTTAGCGAAAAGCTTAAATAAATCTTTTAGCTTAGACTGTTAGTAACTACGTAGTTCACTTCTGTCAAGTTATTTCCGAATAAATTAATGTAAAAGTTGAAAAGTTTTCGGATAAACAACTAATAAATATATTACCCATTTCTTGATATCGAACTTATAACAAACTTTCCAGCATGTTAAGCCATTATTTTGATTAATTATAATAAAAACTTATAATTGCAGTCACGAAAGTAAATGTAGTTAGCATGTACTAGTAGCAATATATGTAATCATTGTTCCATAATTTTAGTCTTTGGATGATGATAAAGGCCTCAGGAGACTTTTTGTTGAAAAGATTATTGGTTGACTGAAGTAAATCTACAATTTGAACTAATAAATTTAATGGAGTTTGCTAGTCTAATAAATTATGAATAGCCTAATAAAACTCTTATGAAAAAAAATATTGGTCTTTGTTCAGTTGGGGTCTCAATTATTCTGCAATATCTTGCCTTTACTCGCCTTAGAAATCAATAAAGCTACTACTTTTGGATGAACATTTAGAATTTGAGTCTTTTTCTGCTGACGAATTTGAAGGCATAGAATAAGAAAAAGATGAATTTAATTTGATGCATCTTTTAACCCAACTTTTAACAGATCTTACACATTAGTCTTGTTAACTGCTGCATCCTTAAGAAAGTTAACCTGATTTAGCAGAAGAGTTTTAAAATGTTTATTTAGTAGTAAAAAAATCTGGAGATTGATGGTCTTGATGGTCACACTACTCTCTATCTTTTTGTTCAGCAATTTCAAAAAGTACGGATTTATGACTGGGTGTCCTGTCTCTTAAACCCTTTTTCATTCAATCAATTTAATTAAGATTCACTTATTCTTATTGCTAAATGGACTTATCTTCATCATCGTAAAAAATTAGTCTGCATACTTTGATTAACTGCAATTTCCTCTTCCATGACTAAAATTAGATTGACATTTTTTACGATCAGCATACCATCCTACTTATTGAGATGCGGTCTTCGGTTGATGATATTTTTCTTTAGGAGGAAGAACCATCTACTTTATTTTTAATCGCTAACTTTCTAATAATTCAGGTAAATCCTAAAGCACTTATTCTTAAACACCTCTTATAGTAATACCTCTTGCCTTAAAAGTATTGAGCAAGAACTAATTATGATTAGGTTTATTAGTAAATGTTTGAACTGGTAATAAGATTACGAGAAATCGGATTGCTTATAGAAAAATGTTCATTCAGTCGAAAATGTTTTAGTTCTTTTTTGATAGACTAATTGAATGTGTTCATTTGAGCCACTGGATCCATTTTAGTCCCACCCAATCCTTTTTTTTATTTTCCCATATAAAAAATCAATCATAACTTAAATAAAAGTCGCTATTATTGGATTTCTAGCTGCGTCGATTCTAATGGCTTGTAATACTCTGTCTCTGACGTATTAAAAGTCGCCTTGTTGTGTTTTCCCAATTCCTAACTTTTTTTTTATCTTAAATCTTATGGCAGTTGTTGCAAACACTTTTATCTGTGAGAATAGATTTGTGCACAGAATGTTACTGAACCGCTGTTATATTGATTGGAAAATTAGGTTTAGGAGCTGTAGATTTTGGTCTAACGCTATTATCCGCATACCAACATACTTAAACATCATTAAATTTTTGTTTGATTTTTGGAGTTCTGTGATTTTGCTTTGCCTTAAGTACATTATAACCTTTAAAGCCTTTACGAGCTTGATTCAAAATAGGTAGGTCTAGAGAAACCTAGTTATTATCCTTTTATTTCTTTAATCCCAAAGAGACTACCAAGGTAATATTGTTAAAGATAGATTTTTTGGGAATTACAGGCTTTATACTCTGAAGATTATATAGTTAAGTAGTCATTAATTAAATGAATTTATTAAAAACGATAATCCTCATCCTATTTGGCATAGATGTTTGCTTCAAATTTCTGGATATATGCATTATATATAAATCAGGAATTCTTCTTATTGGGCTTTTCCTCTAATCTCTTTCTTAAAGGAAACTTAAGTTAGAAATTTTTAATGATATCAAGAAAAATTACTAATTCCTGACCATCATTGTTCTTCTATTTTTTGTAATAATCAAAATTAAGTCAAAAAATTAACATGAATTGTAATTAACTATATCATTTTTAGTAGGAATCTCATCGATTTTATTTAGACATCTTTTCAACAATTTAATTTTAGATTTAACTCTACCTTTTGCTCTAGCTAGACTAACGGAAGATAACATAGTCATGCAAAAAATCATTATTGTGTATTTAATTGCAGCTAATTTAGCAATCCTTAAATTTAGAAACACAACAAATGTAACAAATATAAACATTATGGGAGGATTAGCACTGCTAATATGCATGATCTTTGAACAGGAGAAATGTAAATTAATAAAAATAAGTTTGCTTTCAATCATTCTAAGTCTACTATTAGATTAATCTAAAAAGAAATATGTTTTTATAAAAAAATATATTATAGAATTTAAATTTATTTCACTTATCTTACTAGCTAATCTAAATCAGTTAAAAATCTAATTCGTAATTGGGATTCAGCTCTATTTCGTTATCAAACTATTCGCAGATATAAATAAGTTTAAAAATATTATTGGTATTTCACTTCTATCCATACTTGTTTTCATATTTTTACAATTTGGAGACAATTAGAATAAATAAAGAATTAAAACACAACCTATATATTTATTATTAGGGCTTAACACTGTCCTAAATTTCAATAACAATAATCAAAATCACATTAGTAGGGTCACTCTCTTCTTTATAACTACTATGCTAGCACTTCTCAAACTTTAGGCAGCATCTAATCAATAAGCATAATCAAAATTATTATTAGTTATTATTTCTTTTATATTTTTCTTTGTGTTTATATACATAAATAAAAAAATTTCATTGGTGATGTTTTCTCCTGGCCTTTTTTTAAGTTTAATAGCCTTTATCTTTGCTATTGATTTCGACTATAAATAAGATCTTCAAATCATAGGGGCTTTTATTTGGGCGTTGTTGACTTTGCACTAAGTATTGATAAAATGGAATTAAGAAAGCAAGCCTGATGAAATATAAAATCACTGGCTTTTTGGAATATCTGCTATAATTTGAATTCATTTATTCCATGAAAATATATTTGAAAAATTTTTATAGAAAGTTTATATATAAACATTTAACATAGTGGAAAGTCATCTTTAAATTTTATATTAATCTATTTTATATTACACTATATTAATTTATTAATTTGCTAACTGATATTTGGTCTATTTTAAAACAATGTACAAAAATTGAAATTTTTATTAAGAATAAATAAGAACGTATGTCATTTGACTTTAAAGTAATAAAAATTCTCGATTTTATTATTTAATTATTATAATGTCCGTTGATATATACTAAGACATTAGGCGAAAAATCTAAAGAATTGATGAGGAATATCGAAAACTCAACCAAAGGCATGGCCCTTTTAAAGGCTCTTTATAAAATCAGAATCCAAACTTAATGTCTAATTCATCAATTAGATATATAAGTATCCATTCTCCTTCCCCTTCTCGATCTATTGTCCAAAATCCATATTAACAACTTTCAAGAAAAACAACTGGGACTGCGGCTTCTTCGAATAAAAATATTGGGTTATTCAAATATCAGCCACAGCAAATTAAACTAATAAAAACATTTAAAGAGGATTTTTTAAAAAAATCTTAGCAGCCTAAATCAAAAGTTCAAGGGCCTTAGTAAGATTTTAAAAAAATAGTTGAAAAAAGTATCAGATAGCTCAATTTACTCAAAGATCAATAATTTTCGCTTAATTCATTTGAATAATTGTCTAAATTTTCAGAATAATTACAAAAGAATGTAGGCAGATTGGGAAGTAAGATGTCAACAATGCTCGTAAGCTTCAAAAATCAAGAGCTTTTTGGTGAAAGAAACATTTGAAATTGAAGTAAGAAATATTGTAATTAATCATTGTATAAACCTATTAAAGGGAATTCATATGAAAATCATTTATTATTCAATAATGAAAAATAAATCCTATCGTTACCAGATTGATATAAATATAGATAGAGTAAAATTATCACTATCTTTTCCGGCCTCTCTTTCAGTTCAATGGAAAAGAGGATCTAAATCAGTCTCAACTATTTAGCATCCTATTTTTCGAGGAGAAGTTTCCTATGAATGCCCGCTTACATTAATACTCAACATGTATATTAACATTTAAACAAATACTTTCATTAGTAAATCGACAATGCTATCATTTTTTTTGCACACTGACACTGGAAAAATGATAGCAGGCTACCAGCAAATAGATGTTTCATAAGTAGTTAATCTAGGTAAACAAATTTAGCAAAAATTTCATATAGAGAGATGCCCAGATAAATAGGCATTTTGTTGTTTGAGAATATGTTCAAAATATTTAGGCTAAATTTAATTAGATAGAATAAGCCAATAATCAGGGGTATATTTCAATAAGCTTGCCTGCAAATTAAATGAGTCGCTACAGATTCCGACTAGAGATAATACTTAATCTTAACTATTTAATAGACCAACAATTAATAAGCATATTGTTCATTTCTAGCAACCTATATGCATGGATAATTATTAATTCCTACTAACTAAATTTAAGCAATAAAAAATAAAACTCTAAGAATAGCGATAACAGTATAATAAAGATCTTCTGAGAATGAATAATTAAAGCCGAATAAATATAAATGATGATGTTAAAATTAAATCATAATTGAAAACGAAATTAGGGAAAAAATAACATCAAGTCTAAAATCAATTAGAAGAATTTTCAAATAAGGTTTTTTAGCTTTAAAAATAAATCTTACAAAAAGATTAAATAATTAAAACTTTAAGGTTAAAGACAGAAAAATATTAAAATTATTAGGGCAGTTTAAAAAGAGCTGAAATAAGGTAAGCTGTATTCAAATCAGAAATATAAAGATTAACTTAATTACTAGCTAAATCAGCTTCAAATAAGAATTAGCTTTAACAATGCCTTTATCAATTATAAAAACGACTTAAGAATTAAAATAAATTAATCAATAATCTTTATAAAAAATAGTCGGATAATAAGGGTGATGATATAGAGCAGCTTAAACAAAGGATAAATTAAAAAGAACAATAACTTATATAATTTAAACTAAAATCAAATAGGTTTATTTAGCGAGGTTAGTAAATTTAAATAATCCTGATTGAGAAATAAAGAAGAATCAAATTTTTATAAGACTAAATTAGTTCATTTGAAATTCTGAAAATGTAATTTTAAAACCAAAAATTTTAAATCCTCTCTTCTCAATCTAATAATTAAGCTGTCCTAAAATAAAATATTCAAAAATTAGCATTTTAAATTTCGTTCTATCAAAAACAGATCCATCAATATAAGTAAAGTTATTCAAGAATAATTACTTTATTTAAAACCATCTAAAACGTTTAATCTTAAATTGAACTTTAGCATTTGTGTAAAAGAATCTAACGCCGATTTAGAACAATATAATAATGCAATTTAAAGATAACTCAAAAAATCAAAGATATAATTTTTAATGATGGCCACAAAATTTGTGGTTTGAGCATTGAAAATTTAATGTAATAATTAGAGAAGTAATATCTGAAAAAAAATTAAAAAATTAAAGAAAGTTAAAAAAAAATATAAGTTATGCAAATATAAAATATAAGAGTTTTATAAAAACTTGAATAGGCTCGCTTAATTATACTTGGTAAAGAATAGCAAAATCAACAAATGATTAGATAATTCGAAAAATAGTTTTAATATTGCCTATATAAAAATAAATAGCTTTAGAATAGGGTAGAAGTACTTGTGCTTTAACTTTAATTTTAGAGGTAAAGAAGAACAAAATAAAAAGCATAGTGATATTATTTTATTTTCTGAGCTTTATATTTAAGTATTGAGCCTTAATGCTTGTTTAATAATTGATTATTAAGTTCCTATAAAAGGATATTTGGTTTAGTTTATTCATCTATACTAATCAAAAATCATTCAAAATCATTAGGTCACACTACATATAAAGCTTTTTTTGTATAACTTAGAATCTTAAGATGAATTAGATAGACTCTTCATTGTTGAATATCTATGCAAACATGCAGTTTTTTTTTTCCACTCAGGGGTTGGGGTTGGGGTTGGGGTTGGGGTTGGGGTTGGGGTTGGGGTTGGGGTTGGGGTTGGGGTTGGGGTTG
>QQSS02252473.1:0-20474 GCA_003687565.2 Craspedacusta sowerbii | reverse complement strand
AGAAAACTGTGTAAGAGGACCGAGAGGCTTGTGCAAGTTGTGTTGTTAAGAAAGCTGCTAGATGTTGTAGTATATTCTGAATCTTCTTTGCGAGTCGAGTTGCGTCTATTGTACAAGAGCAGTATTAGCATGCGGACACCACAAAGAACCAGGCTGTATACTAGACAAGACATCAAAGCACCAAGCCAGTTGGTCAATGGATACATATTGACCTAAAAAGATTGGCATCGACAAACAAAGTAAACAGAACATGAGAACATACAAAATTAAACCTCTGACAGGCTTGGTCACATGGTGAATAGTTAAAGCATGCCAACACCTTTAAGGCATATTTACAAACACTCAGAGAGAAAAAGAGGCAGAAAGAATAGACTTGCAAACACAGACTCAGTGCCAACAAAGACATAATAAACAAAAATAAATTCAGTTGCCAATGAAAGAGACCAGACAAGATATGCGATATTAAAAAAATGCTTTTAAAAAGTCGAGCTTACAAAATATCATCCAACATTCTCAGCACAATCTTTTAAACACAACTGTGGTACTTCATAACAAACTGAATCTGACAAGATAATGAAATTCCCAAAAAAACACCAGAAAGCTTATTAAGCCAGCCTATAAAATTTACTAACAAATCATGTTCCTATACCACTGAATTAAGAAAATATTGAAAAGCAACTAACTCATACTTCTCACCTTGGAAGCATAGCCTATGTAAATATATATGTTCTGCTGCTTTACGTAACCCATCCCAGCTATCGACATTTGGCATCA
Organism: Craspedacusta sowerbii; assembly: GCA_003687565.2. Taxonomy (NCBI): domain Eukaryota; kingdom Metazoa; phylum Cnidaria; class Hydrozoa; order Limnomedusae; family Olindiidae; genus Craspedacusta; species Craspedacusta sowerbii. The sequence goes on along the minus strand of QQSS02252473.1, from coordinate 19,700 downwards.
TTTATCAAATCTCAAAATTCTAACAAAGAGCTGAGTTACTTTGGAACACAGAAGAAAGATTAAAAGATGGAAAGTACTACAAGTTAAATGCACCACAGAAACTAGATACCAAGAATCACGAAAGCCTGGTATCCACAGCCATACACCTACACGACAGTAAGAAGGCCTGTTAAATGACTTCATGTGAATAAATTGACCAGCATAGTGTTGCCACTGTCCTGCAAGTTAGCAGAAAACAAGGCTGATTGGCATTTGGCACGAACTAACAGATTGCAAGAGCAATATGGTAGTATAATAGATAAAAAACATAACATGCCACATATGTGAATGACTAGAAGCAAAGAAATTATTACAGCACACTATTAATGTAGCACACCAATTATGCAATGTTCAACAGAGAAATCAAGCACAAATATTGATAGTAATATTCAACAAAACACTTTCACTGCTCAAAAACAACAACAAATAAACAAGTAAAGCAGATTCCTTGCTCAACTTCCTGCCTAGATGAAACACAAGAAGAAAATTCTACAGGCAAATAGAAAACAACATTTCACAGTGAATAGAACTGTTTAATCCTAGAATGATTTATGTACATACAGAGCAAACAAAAAATTACAGCTTGCTAGTATGTTTATAGATGAAACATAAAATCTTAAACAGAATAAACATAATGTAAAACTCGCCCAATAATCACCCAATACTTATACTGGCATAGAAAGCAATTAAAGGTTAGTCAGCAAGGTTATAAATGGCAGTGTTGTAATGAATAGATTTTTCATAAAAACAGTAACTAATGAATAAATCTTTTTAGTGAAAAAAAAAATACATACACAGATTCTATATGCATCAGAGGGACTGAATTTGAGTTTCAGCATGTTCGACAAAAGAATTGACATGCGAATAAGAGGCGAGTAATCAAACCAGAAATTTTTAAATCCTAAATATTTCAACATGAAGCCACTGCAGAGCAAGGAAAGACTTCTGGAACTGAATCAGAAGTTTTTGACCAGGCAGAACAAAACATTCCAGCTTGCAAGAGTTCTTAGCTAAGTTCTCACCCATACTTTTAAAAGCAAGCCTTTATCTGCACACCACAAGATACACTTAAGTCTGTATAGTTGGATACCCCAACATGTCTGACTTTTACACTTGGACTAGATGAAGTACACATAAATTGCATAAAAATCACCTAGGAAGCGAATAGCTATTGCCGACTTTTTAGTGCGTCACTAAGCCAGTCCATGGCCTCTTCCAGGCCTTCACCTTTTTTGGCGGACGCTTTAAATATCGACCATGTTCTAGTTTTTAGAGAAGATAGACCAAGTGCATTAGATACATCTGTGGCGGACATGGCTCCCTCTATGTCTTGCTTATTGGCAAACACACACAAAATAGCGCTTCGAAGCTCCTCTTCTTCCAGCATAGCTAGAAGTTCCTGTTTACAAATTCCAATCCGCTCTTTATCTTGACTATCTACCACGTAAATCACAGCATCGGTATTAGCATAATAACAGCGCCAGTAAGGTCGAATACTAGTCTGCCCTCCAAGATCCCAAACCTGAAATTTCAAGTTCTTATAAGTAACAGATTCTACATTAAAGCCGATCGTGGGTATAGTCGTCACAACCTCCCCAACTTGAAGCCGGTATAGGATGGTAGTCTTGCCAGCCCCGTCTAAGCCTAGAATAAGAATTCGGAGCTCCTTTGATCCAAATAGGCCACTGTATAGCCTTGAAAAGATCCCACCCATACTTCAAATCTTCCTTATGGGTAGTAAGTTTTGAATGTATGCATGTGCAATTGCTTCGGCCACATCAATCACCTTAATTGCAATATAGGCTATAATACAATCTGAACCGCCAATTCTGGAATACCTTTAACTTCCCGGTTCATTACGCATTAAGTTCTTGACCCCCTGTGGTAACCAACAAAAATTGAAAGTTGAAAAACAGAATCCCTCCCGACTAACAGACAGACAACAATCGTTAGAAGTCATATTTTTCAAACGATGGCAAAGATAAAAGCAGATTAAGTTTAAAAATTATCTGAATTTTTCGGAAGTTTGTTTATGCGTCTTGTCCGCGAGAACAGAGCTTGCGATCGATGGACTGCGCAAACGGGGAAAGCTCCTCGCTCTTCACCAACAACTGCGCAAGGTCGAATAATTTGGTTTAATCCTGTCGTCTCTTCACTACCAAGAATCTGGGCCTGACGAGCCTTCTTTACGCCATAATAAAAGAAATCCTATCTGAGCTTTTTTAATTACGAGCTGTGTGAAGTGATTCCTTTTAGGCAAGATTACAGGGCATTTCGTTTCATAGCATTAAGCACAATGCAGAGAATTAAATCCTTCTGCATTTCAAATGTTGTGTTTTTGGGAGTTGGCAATATTTAAAAATATGACTCTTGTTGAGGCCACCCACTTTGTTTGAGCAAAATTTGCATTTTAGCTGTTAGATCGTTCATTTCTTTGCATGCTACTTCATAACATTCTTCAGTCTAGTTTATTGCCTGCCGCGTTAAAGCAAAGATTCTGCACTTTAAATCGGAGCGGGGGGGGGGGGAACAGCGGCTTTCCTACAGCATTTGAATGGTACGAACATTTTTTTCGAGCCTCAGCACCCAGTCAGCCCTACTTATTTCCAATTTTGTAACCGTCCCGACTAACTTAAACGATTCCCAGCGTCAGACCACCAGAGATGCAGCTATGATCGAAGCAAACTGCCTATGAGCCAACTGAATATACTTTAAGGAGTCAAAACAAGGTACACTGTCGGAGGCATTAGCTTTCTATGTCTGGAGCGACTCATTGATGCTTGCAACTTTTGTTGCAGTTGTATCAGACGAAAAGATTCTTTGGGTGAATGTACGTTTTAAATAAAATTTTAAAGTCGCAAATAAGATTTGGTATCTTGTTGTCAAGCAACTTGTCTATAGATGAAATGTACTTATTAAAAGCTATATCCTTGGCTTTGGATTAGTTGCAGTGAAAGCAAAGCGTAAGCAGCATCAGACCAGAATCAAGGTTGACTCTCTGTGCGCTAGTAAAGATTTCTCTAGGTTGCCCAGTTTAACGCGAGAAGCGCACTCTTCCACAGTAAACCTACGTTTCTAGAAGGCAGACTACATTATTGTAATAACAAGGCTACATAAAACCGGCGATAATGCCATGAAATTGCAATTACAATTATTAGTCTAAGCAAAAAAAGTAATAATAATAAAGTAATAAAATGAAATTCAAAAAATAGAGCATCAACACGATAAGATCACGTCATTCGCAGTGTGATGGAGGACATTGGGAACTATTGTAATATCAAACTTCTCAAAGATTGAAAACATTTTATTATTCTGTATAGAGTATGAACTCTGCTAATGGTGCCCCGTGAAAAGACCCACGGTCTTCTAGGGGATCAATGCCCGGAAGCAAGTATACTGGACTAATAGCAACCGTCTTGTTTGTATGCATAACGAAGTGAAGTGTATTATCCTATGCTCGTCATATTTTTGATTGCGAATAGCTACATTTAAATTTAAAAAACCTACGCCAGACGGGTTTATAATCACAAACAGTAAATAAACCTGTTGATATCAGACACAAAACACTAGACTCAAGTCAGTCGGTAACATTTGAGTTCCTTTGCGATTACAATCACCCAATCACGGGGATGACATCGAGTACTTTGTATGAACACAAACGGTCCGATGCATCGCAAATAAACTGGTAGCTTTTACAGAAACATTGAAAGAGATGTTAAGAAACGATGCAGGTTATGTACCTAATAAAATTAAAACAAAATTGCGTATGAGAAGTTAAGGACAGAATTTTCGCATTGTGACAAACTTTTAAGGGGATAGTTAACGAAGTTGCAGTCAAACAGCGCAAACGCATTATGGAGATGCGTTGTAGAAGAACAAATAAGTCTTGAAGCATGTAAAAGATGCAGATTCGGTGGAAAAGATGTTTTCAAAGGTCCGAATGCGTTTCAGAATGATGATAAAGATGATGCCTTTACATGCATATCTAAAAAAGCCTTTTACAGTAATGTCGAGCGACGCATAAAACCTGATGGAATTGCTATCCTGGTACTAGGGGACACGTTGACACTCGTTTTGAAAACTAAACTATGTCCAAAAGAGCACCTTAAAAGTGTTATAGAAAAGTAAAAAAAAACCAGATTGTCCCGAGTGCCACTAGCGTAGGTTAGAAAATTTCAACTACAAGTTATCCAGCTCTCCATAAAAAAAATACGAGGGCAAGACCTAAATGAAACCTTATGCAATCATTTTTGAGTCTGTATTTTACCATATCTAACGGTGTACAAAAACTTGTTTGTTTTTTAAATAAAATTCCCATCTTTTAACAAGGATTTAACAGGAGCCACATGAGTTTGAGCAGGTAACTGCTCTGCGCACCATGTTGGCGGCTGGGTTACAAAATATATTGTCACTCATGCCCATTTTAGACGATCTAATCTTTGCTGGCTAATTTTTGCAATTGCAGTTTTAATGTAAGCCTTACAAAGTTTGTAGTGACGCTTGGCTCGCGACCCTTAACGGCGAAGGCGTTACCTGGACAATAATAGAGGCCTTGCCATAAATCTTGAGGCTGCGAAGACCCCATTTGCTTTGACTATGTTGTTGTAAGAACATATGCTTTGTTTGAAGTCTTAAGTCTGAAGTCTCATGCTAGATTGTTTAGGACTAAGTGATAGTTCGCTGCGCTCAGTCATCGTGCGAAGCAACCATTCCCGAGAATTATTTCTTTTGCCTTTTGAAATGCGCCTCTGCGGTGAATAACCTGAGTTGTATATTCTTGCTTATTATATTGTTGATAATGCGAGCGCCTATTGTAGAAAGTTGCTAATGGCATAGAGGGAGATAGAACTTATTTGCTGAAGCGCAAATTTCTAGACACTAGGTTACGCGAAACCAGTGCCAAGCTTTAGTTGCAGCAGTTAAGGAAGATGTGGCAATGTAACCATGCCTCTCTGAATACTGCTCTACTAAGCTGAACCATGAGGCTAGTGGACGAGCTGAACAGAAGACTGAGAGTGTCCAAAATAACCTACTTGAATAAGCAGCAACGAAAGATCGTTTCTAAATCACTCTGAGGATCAGAGATGGCACCATCTACATATCAATGTGAAACTACTCATTTACGTCTACCAAGTTAAATGAACAAATATCGCTTGCCACAAATTCTATACAAGTTAAGTTCATCGGTTCCCGAAGTAGTGGTAGATCCACAAAATCAGATCCAAGATGGGTCGACCAGGGAAAGAATGACGGCAATACGAGAAAAGCGATCAGGCGCAGAGAATGGCGCAGGAAACACACTAGTTCTTGGATGGAATCGCTGGGGGAATGCAAGCAGCTTCGTTTCGTTATCTCCCTGGCAGAATCTATGTTTTCTAGACCAACGAGTGCAAGGTAATATATGAGAATACCGGGCGTGAGGTGCATGCGTATTGCTAACAGTCATCAGGGCGCCCGCGCTTCATCGTTCATTGGCTTGCTTGCCTTTGAAATCATGGCTACTGAGAACGATGGTGGTGCTGCTTCCGATGAGAAAGAGGCGCTTGTTCAAGGATTGTTTTCGGCCGAGAGTATTAAACTTGCAGCTGAGGCTGCCGGTTATGATAAGCCAAGTGAAGAAGTCCAATCATATCTTGCTGAAAATGTTACTTACAGGGTGCGTTCTATTCTTCAAGATGCGATTAAGTTTCAGCATAAGTCTAAGCGAAAGAAACTGAACCCTACTGACATCGATAACGCTTTAAGAGCAAAAAACGTTGAGCCAATATATGGATTTAGTTTTTCTGATTATGTTCCGTTCCGATATGCAAGTGGTGGAGGTCGAGAGTTATATTTTCAGGAAGATGTCGAAGTAGATCTGGATGAGTTAATAAACCAGAGTTTGCCTAAGCTGCCTTTCGAAGTTTCTCTCAAGTCTCACTGGCTGGCTGTGGAGGGCGTTCAGCCAGCTATCCCTGAAAATCCTCCTCCTGTTGGAAAGGATGCACAGAAGAAAGAGACTGTTGAGCCTGTAGGAAAGAATGCGCAGGTCAGTGAAGTTGAGGTTGAAGACATAAGAGCTGATGAGAAGCCAAAGCTTAAGAATGACAAAGATCTTAGGATATCTGAAAAAAAGAAAGATGAAGAGCTTAGAAAGGCTCGAGAAGCTGCTAAGCAAAGTTTACCGAAATTTAAGCCCCTTGTGACACATGAGCTCTCAGTTGAACAGCAATTATACTTCAAGGAAATCACTGAGGCATGTGTTGGATCCAATGAAAGTAAACGGACAGAAGCTCATCAAAGCTTATCTTCGGACCCTGGTCTTTATCAGCTTTTGCCAAGATTTACAACTTTTATTTCAGAAGGGGTCAAAGTTAATGTTGCACAAAACAACCTTGCTTTGCTAATCTATTTGTTGCGAATGATCAAAGCGTTGATGGAAAATGCGAGCTTATACTTAGAGAAGTACTTGCATGAACTTATACCTTCAGTTGTCACTTGCGTAGTCAGCAGGAGGTTATGTCCCAGACCTGACTTTGATAACCACTGGGCCTTAAGAGACTTTGCTGCACGCTTGCTTGCACAGATATGTAAAAATTTCTCATCCCCCACAAACAATATTCAGTCACGTGTAACCAAAATATTATGCAAATCATTTTTCAATGAAAAAGCCCCACTAGTGACTCATTATGGAGCAGTTGCAGGGCTGTCAGAGTTAGGCTTAGAGGTAAGTTGATGTTGTTTTTATTGATGTTTTGGCTCCTGTACATACATGCCTTTGTATTTGCCTTCGTGTTCATAATGCACAAGTTTGCGGCAAAGGATAAAACTGACTCTGGGTGAGAAGGCATTGTTTCAGTTACCCCTTCAAAATTTGTACTGGAAACTTGTTGTACTAGAAACTAGTTTGTTCCCAAACAGTATTGCTCATTGAAATAACTGCACAACCAACAACTTTCCAACTGTGGTATATGCTACAGAAGTGCCAATTGGTATGCTTTGCTCTCAAAATCTCTGTTATTAAACTGCTTCCCCTTTTCTTTCTATTGCAATATCAAGCCATGTGCTATTTAAAAATCAGCATGTGGTTCTTTTTGAGAATCAGAATTATTGGAAAGCCTAAATGTTAAAGGCAGTGTTTGGAGTTCTATGTTGTCATTTTGTCTCTGCTATTTCTTTAAACTCAATATCACTTGTTGTTCGGAACAATATAAATTCCAGGTGTTTCATCTTGCTGTGTTTGGTATTATTGTGATACTATACTGTTATGCTATACTGTTATATAACTTAGCTGGTATTGATTACTAACGAAGTATTACTTTGGGCATATTACAATCTTTCTTGGTATCTAGTATGCCTTCTTTAAAAGTTTCTGCCAATGAAATTCCTTACCATCTTTTTAAGACTGAGAGTGTTATGTGGTAGGTGGTAGTAAATAAATTGCGTTTTTAGAATGATTGCAACATCAGGGATAATTGAATAGCTTGAAGTGCCTGGTTGGCAATTTGCGATGTAGAAGTCTCTAATTTGTTCTATTTCATATTGCTCTGCTGTCCTTAGCTTACATAGCCCAATCTTAATTTTTGCCAGGCTATTTTTATCTTTTATCCATGCCATATTCCCTGTATGCTCATTGTATGTAAGCAAGTTATGTCTGTGAAACAGCAGCCTGTGGAATGTGGAGTCCTTGTATGAAATTTGGGTTGACATTCCAACCCCTTGTTTATTTCTATGCATAGTTAGTTAAGGCCTTAATGTGCTTTCATTCATTGAGTATTTTGTTGAAAGTAGTTTCAGTATTCTGTGCTCTTCTGCATTCCAGCTTTACAATGTGTAGACTTGTTTTTTTTGTGCAGGTTATCTAGTCATAATGTTGTATAGTTCTCGCCAATGTGCTCGGCAATGATTCCCACCCGCGTCGCTGATAAATCCCACATCAAGCAAAATGCACATGGCTTGTATCTGGTGTATGCGATTGTGGGGTATGGCTGTGTAGTTTATGGTGCATGCCAAAATTTGATTACCGGTCTTCATTAATCATAATCCATGCTGGCAGCTGGGAATTTTCCTGTATGCAGAAAGGATAAAGGATTTGCTGTATCAATGTGCGAGACCATTTGCCATTTTCTAGCCTTTTCAAAGACCTGAAAAATTCTTTTAGGCATGACAAGCTTGTAGTTATTAGTCTGCATTCGGTCATCTTTGTATAACGGATGGATTGCGTACAAACATGAAGCTTTCCTTCAGAGCGAAAAGCACTTGTAGATTTTTTGATTGATATATCTAGATTGTCTGCGAACACAGCAGAAATTTTATCCTTTCCAGTGGATTTGAGTTGCTCTAGACTGCGCCGTAGTTTGTTTATCTCCTGCACAGAAATTTCCTGAAATTCGACGATCTAATCACTAGCTTTTCCTGACATTGCGCCAGTCTCCTGTGCCCGTTGAAGTGACTTTTTTGTAGCTTTTCTTTTCGAAGTCACGCTCTTGTGCCTCGTCTTGTTGAAGTTTTGCAATGTTTTCTCTATGTTGGATTTCATTTTGCAGTTCTCAGGGATAAGTCTGCCTATAATTGGCTTTTCTGGTTCTTCTGTTGGGAAGGGAGCTCTTTCTCTGAATAGAGCTCGTTCTCTTGGTTTGTTTTTGCCATAAAACTCAGTCGCAATCGCGTTTCTTTTCAAATTTGAAAATTGATGCGTCGAAAACACGCGATTCCGTGTCGAATTTGTTAAGGCTTCGGTATGTAAGTTATATCAATTCCTAGCGAGATTGTAACTATGTCCTTGTAACTTAAAATTGGCACTAACTAAAAATGAGGCACTTAACTCTGCTGAGGATGCAGTGCAAGATTTGTGATGGTGTATGGAGGTGATCGGTAAGGACCTGCCTGTGACGATGCAGCCAGGTTCTACGAGTCCTGACTTCAGAATCTTGCTTTTAAGGATCTTTTAATTCTCGCTCGCCGATTTTTTTTAAATACTTTATTTTATTTTTTTTAAATACTTCATTTCATTCATAGGGTTTTTAATGAGTTGTTTCATCCATCGATCATCTTACTTTAGAGTCTGACTTATTTATGTATACCTATTGAACGGCGAAGCTAGCATCACTAAGGTGAGATTTCTGTCAATGTTTCTGCTTTAGGTCGTGAAGTTTCTGGTGGTGCCCCGACTAAAAATCGAGAGCGAGCTGATTCGAAAGGCACTTGAATCGAACAACGCGGCCGAAAAAATGGAGGCAGACCACTTGCAAGCGGTATTGCTTAAACACTGCTCTGTCTTGCTCAGTAAGACCCGCAACCCACCTGACTTAGCTGACCAGTACGTCAGTGAATTCGGATATCTAGGGGCTGCTCTTTGCCACCGCGTCTCTTTGCTGCGAGTGTCTGCGAACGCGTCCACTGCGAAGACGCCAACCACGCCCGTGCTGTCGAGGTAGCTCTTATGATGCCGTGTAAGATTGCCTTCCTGATCGCTCCTGTATATAGGTAGTAAAGAAGTCAAGAGTGTGTTTTTCTTTGCTTACGTGGCTTTATCTTTGTGGCGACAAGGGTCGCTCACAGCATTGTTGCTTAATTGAATCGTTGTGTTGTTGGTGAAGAGCCAGGGGTTTCCCGGGACGCGCAGTCCGTCGATCGTCGGTGACAGCAAGTGAGGCCAGTCGTCGGATGTTGGTTGAGCCTCTCAAGGAGCTAAGGATACGTGCCCTGAAAGCGAGGCTCGGATGGCTGCTCGATGCTCGAACTATCTTGAAACTGGCATCGCCCTGTCCACTGTTACCAGGAGACACTTTTCGTGAAGACCTTCCCAGCGGACGACGAAGTCGTACTGTGCTGGTTAGGTCTTCTTAGGAGATTCGCCAAGCAGGGTAGCCACAAAATTTGTCACATATCCTGCTTCCCCACCGACCGCCGCGTGGAGGCTCTCCTAGTTGGTTGGCTAATTGAATCATACTTTCGAAAGCTAAGCAGCATCCTTCTATATGATTGTAAGCATTGCAGTCCCGCGAAATTTTTTCTTTTTTTGCGTTCCTCTTATTCGGCGTATAGGTACTTGCAAAGTTCCGCCAAGAAAATGCTACAATCTTACCTTCAGTGGTCCTGTTCCTCCTACATTTCCCGACAGTATCATTGTAGACAGTGCGGTAGAAACGTGCGTGCCCGAAGCTTATGTCCACTTACGACTCTAGAATGGCAGGATCAAGTTGAGCACTTGACTTACCTTGTCGTATTTGTATGACATCCTCTCCTGGGAACAGAGGTTTCTCTTCATGCGTTGTAGATATAGCAAACAGCGAGCGGCGTATGTCCCTGTGTTTGAATTCAAGTGGGTGTAGCATGAGCATGGCATTCGTGCTGTGGATAATAGCATTTCTCCATGGTATGTTTGTAGTGGATGCCCATTATAGCAGCCGGATATTTTCGGTATGCGAGATAAGTTCGCTAACCACAGGCAGACATAAGCGAAGTGCTTTCGTTTGATGGTTGTGTTACCATGCTCGTTTAACTTTTCATGTTTAATTGAAAGTGTTGCCTGTTGGCGTATTAAGTGGACGATTTGGTTTTATTTATTTTCGTATATATTTCTCGTGTTGAAATGTTGCATATCGGTGCCAAGACATGGTTTCGTTGGATCAGCCACTTATACCCATGTAGTTATTATATATCATATATGTTATGTTATATAGTTAATACGATTATCTCTATTCCGACACCTTAACTTTGTGCCGATAGAACGTCCTAGGAACCTTTTGAAATTTTTGGCAAACTAGGCTGGTGTGTACAAGAAGGCCCTTAGACCATTGTTAATATACTTTCTAGACGTGCCGTCGAAAATTGTGAACTTTGTTGCCTGCTGCCGAATGTCATTCACCGCCATTTCTGTATTAAGCTAGCCGCCAGGCTAGACCCACCAATATCAGTCTGTCGGCATTGACCCCGTCAGGTCTACTGGTTGATCAATAGACCCTCTCATATCTTCTCCTCTAAAGAAGTACGAGCAAGATTCTAGTAGCTTTCGAAAGTATCCTTTACGGTTTGGATACCGAATAGCCTCAGAAAGACGCCCTTAGCGATAGACATCGCGCAGAATTTGTAATATGGTATTGCGTCTTTAGAGTCAGTTCCAGCAGTCCGGCAGCCAAGAGTATTTAGGAATGCTGTTTCATAATATTCGCGAAGCGCTTGCACGCTATCGCGATTGGAATGACTGTAAACTATAATTTGAAGGATCCTACAAAGATGGTGTTCCAATCAATCGATTTGGCAAGTTCTCTTCGATAGCTGTTTGATTGATCTCAGGATGGCGGCTATGGTCAAAGCTTTATTTACCTGGTTCTTGTACTGATCACCAGGAAGTAGAGCTAGAACGAAGGTTTAGTTTAGTTTCATACTAACACAGTTGAAATTTTAATTGCAAGAAATCTGGTATGAAGTCGTACTACTGCGAAGTACTTAAAACCGGATGATTTTGCGTAAAAAACACTATAGCTTGATCAATTTGTAAGACAACCCCTGCCCCCTTTGCATATTTGATAAAGCATCTAGGTTCTTTGACCGCAAGATGCAAACCAAGTTGAAGTGGTCGTAGCTTCTGAACGTTAGACTGCATTGCTTCCTGATTTTCAACTCGCTCCAAAATATGGCTGAAAGAACAACGTCGACGATTGTTTTGCAATGCGTCTAGTATAAGCGTAGTACAATGCAATTATCAATCACAGGTCTATTGCTAAGAAGAAGCTTACAGCTTACTTCGCTATGTTACCAGGCTTTGCAAGACGGCCCTTGTTTTAGCGGTTACCCTCCATAGTGATGCACCAAGGGAGGAATGATTTCATCTTTCTTTTGTCCGTAATTATAGGGATGCATTCTGCAGGTGGTACTAAGTTCACCGGAGGCTGCTCGAATGTTTCCATATAAGTTGCAGGTTAAGCATTACAGTAATAAGCAGCCGGAAAAGAGTGCCTTCAGGCCAAAGCCATGATATAGCGCGGCACGAGGCATGGGATTTCAAGATCTATGGGATCACAAGCAGCTGGAGAAATGACCAATGGACCTACAGGTTCGATTGCCGACATTTCCACTGATGCTAGACGCGTCGAAAATTTCGAACTATTATTATTAGTATTCACTTGCGGTCAAATAACCTACTGCTTAACAATCTGGTTATTTGGTGAGGAGTAGAGGAGATATATTTACATGCTTGATGAGATCACGAAAAAAAAAATTGTACAGGGGTCTTATTCGTTTCTCAGCGAAAGTTAGACCATCAAGTGGCGTAAATCGGACATTTTAAATTTAGCCTCATTCTCAACGACCTAGGGCTTGATTCCGATTTAAGCTGTAGTGCCAGCGTGCCAAGTCTAGTCCTCACATGCAGCACAGTAAATACAGAGTGGCCTTTGCGCTTATCAGACGAGATTTTGCGAGGCTAACTGGGAGTCACTAGTCTGTCAACATGGCTTACGAAAAAAAAAAACAGTTTCTCTGATGCTTACATTTGAAGTGGTGTTGTTTAGTTCTGAGAGGAGGCAGAGGAAATAAAACTTTTACTACGTTCACTGCTGCCTTGCAAATTCCGCTTCGCATATTTAGTTCTCATTTTCCTGGCGTGGAAATTACACGCGCGTTTGGCGAGCTCAAGCGTTTGAAGGCAGAGCGTGCGCTTGGCTGCGCCTGTGCCAGCGAGGTGTGCAGCCTCATCGTTGCGCACAGATGGACCGGCTCGAACACTCATCGAGAATAGGCAATCACCGCAGCGAAGCCAACACAGACCTACATTGGGTGGACGTTGAGACTGAGGGCTCATAACTCGACGACAACAGAAAATTTCCTATTATCGATGAGACCAATTTTACTAGCGAGCTATGTTGCTTATAGAGAGCTTTGAATTGCGCACGTGGGCATGAGGTTTACCAGGTAGCGCTTCATCGAGTGCCTTGACACCAACAGAAGCAACGGATCTGCTAACGTTTAAGTAGCTGGTGACTTCCGTTATGTCAGACTCGATATGAATTCTTTAGAAGAAGTGATCACTCGGACCCGGAGCAAAGGTGAACATATCAATTCTCACATGCTGACTGGCACGCTGAACTTTGAGTTCCCAGTCACGGGCAGCGAAAGCACCGCGCATTTCATCAGCGATGACTCCGACGAAGACGATCCCAACTTCATATTCAGAACCAAAACTTTGCACTCGCCGATGCGATCCGGAGCCAAGGGGTTCGAAAACAGCCAAGACCGTCTGAACTTAAACTTGGCTCCGTCTCCTCTACCAGAATGCTTTCATTCTATACTCCAACCGGATGGCTCCAACCCGTTTCTCGCATCGCCAGAGATCGATATGCTTGACCTAGAATCTTCAGAGCTCGACGAGATGCTGTGTCCAACACGGGCTTCCAACGGCGGAGACACATCCTTGCAAAGAATTGAAACCGCAGGTGTTCGCGGCACACGTTCTGAGATCATCAACACAGAGTCGGATTATTCAACCGACGAGCTAGAATGTGTCGTTAACAGCCTGGACTCGCCTATAATATCAGTGCAAGACCTGCAATTCATCACCGATACCAACCAGGCTTTAAAAGCCATGTTCCCCCACGACGAGCAGCGACGGTTTGAGCCGAACGAGCCAGAAAATCCCGACGTTGCCGATGCCATTCACGAGCCCATGCAGCGCGTGCCGATTTATCCATGCAATCATAAAAGCAATCACATCGAAGAAGGCTGCAGGACAATACTCGCCAACAACAATTACCAACTCCAAGATAAACACGTCATCTACTCAATCGTAAAGGAAGAAGACACGAGCGATTCTAAAGATTTAAATCCTCAGAGCTTCTACCAAATTATCGAAGAGCACGTCGCAAATCAGAAACGCGCCCAAGCCCAGCGTGAACGTGAAACCAACCGAGCGCTACTGAACAAATACATCCAAGAAACGGTAATAAGTAGAAGCAACCCGTCTCGCTTTACTACATGCGGTCCTGATTTCTCAAACTGCGGTCCTGATTTCTCGAACTGCAGCCCTCGCGAGCTGAACTGGGCAGACTCAAGAGACGCTTCGCTACCGGCCATCGACCTTGAAGTGCAAGAGATCGTCAAACGGGAACGCAAGAAGCTTAAAAACCGCGTGGCAGCCTCGAAATGCCGCAAGAAAAAGCTGGAAAGAGAAGCGCAGCTCGAAACTAGAGTAAACCAGTTGAAAGAACAGAACGCAAAAATGGCAGCCGTCGCTATAGCTCTGAGGCGACAGGTAGTTGAGTTGCGACAGCAAGTCCTCGAACATATGCATGCAGGATGTCCCGTCGCTTTAATCCCGCAACAGCCTTTTTTTATGATGTAAAGAAACCTTCTGCATCTCACGTCTGCTGACAAGTTGGCGCTCCTTTTCTCTTTTCCTTTGATCGCACCCGTCAAAAATTTATGTTGCTACAATCCGATCAGTATGGAAAGCAACCATATAGCAGCGTCTTAGCTAACTTAAACTTTTAGTGCAACATTATTCGCGCTTGATTTGATGCACGACTATTTGTCAATATTTAATATTATAAAAACAACTACGTTAAGATACAGCGCTGCTAAAAGCCCTTAGCACGTTAAGCAGCAGAAAGCAAAAAGATGAAGGAAAAGTTCCAAGGAAACAAATAGGAATGAAATGGCGAATGATCGGCTTTCTGCATTTGGCAGGAAGAAGCATCGGCGGCCATATCTTGGATTTCAGCCTCCTTGCACAGCCTCCACTCAACCCTCTCGAAAATTTGCCATTTGAAAAATCAACCACAACTCTATATTGAATTAGACGGAAATGATTGTCGGTCACACAAAAACAATAGCCAAACAGGAGCTTCCAGGCACTCCTTCTAACTCTTGGACGATTAGTCCACTGGGTTAACAGACGACGCAAGGCCAATATGTACAACCACTTACTCCAAAACTTAGCCAAGACTACACTCGTGCACGTACCTTACTAGCACAAACATGTCCTCACGAAGGCGATCTAGGCGCCCAACTTAGCACCCATTTTAACATCCAGTGTCTCCTTAACAAAATTCCTGGGCAAACAGTAACTTTTGACGAACTGTCAAACGCAAAGAATAGCTCAAAGCACTATGATGTTACTGAATATAACCGTCCAAAGATCGACCAGACCACATCTCTCAAATATAGCGTCCGCGGCAGCCCATCATGACGAATTGTCTACACTGCTTTCCCTAATAAAATATAAATTTAAAGTAATAGCTATTTCAGAAACTCGAATCAAAGATAGCTCAACAACGTGTACTCCTCTGGAAATTACTTCTTTATGGAGGTTAAAACATAAACCTATTCCGGAGGCGTAGTCTTTTATATCCACAATTACATTTTTAAGGATGTTAAAATATGTCGCGATTTATGTTTTTACTCCGACAATGAAGTTGAGGCTGTGTTTATTGAAATTACGCAGAAGAATAGGAAGAACATTATATGAGCATGTATCTATAAGCAACCAAAGCTGACACTAAAATCATTTATGCGATACTTTATGCTTAAGACTTTGCACGCTCTTGCTAAAGAAGATAAATTTATTAATCTGATGGGGGACTTAAACGTAAATCTTTTAAACTACGATCACTGTACTGATTCTTGCGACTTTTACGATACCCTGACAAGCAATAACTTTCAACCTCGATCTCAGACTCTCATTGATAACATATTCACGAACAACACGAAATATGAATCAGTAAGTGGTAATCTGACGTGCCACATATCCGATCACTTCCTCCAGTTTTCGATCTTCACCTGCTACTGCTTGCAAAGAGGGAAAATAACTCGGTAAAGCTTGGCCGCTCTTTCAAGAATTTTAGAGATGATGAATTTCTAAAGGAGGTCACCAAAATCGATTGGACTTGTTTACTCGCAGAAGATATGAACGTTAACTCCTTAACAAATGCCTTTTTTTTGTTGATAAGATTACAGCTATAATTAATGTAATGGCTCCGATTCACCGACTAACACAACGAGAATGAAATTTACACGCAAAGCCGTGCGTTACGCACGGAATACTAAAATCGATTCATGAACGAGATAAAATATTTAAGAAATCCCTAGTAGAGGAAGAATATGATTTCAAAATTCAAATACACGCCCTCTGCAAGAAGTACAGGAAACTTATAGTCCTGCTGTTGCGAAAAAGCAACATACTGCAGTACCGAGATTATTTTAAAGAATATAGCTGTAACATTTAAAAGAAGCATGGGTCGTTAATTAAGCTCTCTAAGAAAATAAAGTTTTCGCCAAACTGCGTGAAACTAAATGGAAACATCCAGAGTGAACGTGCAGATGTAGCCACTGCCTGTAATAAGTATTGTTCATCTGTTGGAGCGACTCTCGACGACAAGATACGAAATTCTAAGCATGATTTCAAGTTTTATCTCAAGGCTAATTCGTGCCAGAGTATGTTCCTAACGCAGAAAACAGCAGAGGAAATATCCTTTATCATTAATGCCCTCGATACATCAAAGGCGTGTGGCCCGGGCAGTATAACTACGTGAGTTCTTAAATTAGCCAGACACGATCTTTCACTCCTTCTTTCTCACATAACTTACCGGTCATTCAACACCGCATGCTTTCAACAATGTCTAAAAATATCAAAGGTGATTCTAGTTTTTGTAAGAGTGGTCCCACAGACACCTGCAGTAACTATCGCTCTATCTCGCTTCTTTTCAACGTAAGTAAAATATTTGAAAAAGTTATGTACTCATATCTTGATATTATTAATAATATGCAATTTGGCTTCCGTAAAAAGCACTCGGCAAACCAGGCTCTTGTCAGATAGTTGAGAGAATTCAAGCCAGTCTTGTCACTGGTAATTTTTTGTGTGGAATATTTATTGACCTCCAAAAAGCGTTCGATGCGGTCCATCAAAATATCCTACTGCAAAAATTTAGTCATTATGGGATAGGAGCTACAGTAAACGACTGGTTTTACTCTTACCTTACGAACCGCAAGCAATTTGTGACAATCGAAGAGAGTACTTATGATGTTATGGAAACCACATATGGAGTCCCGCAAGGATCTGTCCTTGGTCCGTTACTATTCTTAATTTACAGTAATGATTTTAGCAACTGCCTAACCAATTCAGTTGCGCAACACTTTGCAGACAATACGAACATATTACTGAGTCATTCTTCATCAAAAAGCATCCGGAAACTATTATCTTGTAAATTATTAAATATCTTTGACTGGGTCTGTGCTAATCGCCTATGCCAAAAAGACCGAAATGATTCTTTTCAAACCAGCAAATAAAAAAAACGACTTCAGACTAATTCTTAGATTCGGAAGCTCAAGAATATTCTTAACTAATGAAGTGAATTACCTAGGCGTCTTGCTTGATTCTTCCTTAATCTGGAAAACCCATATAGCAGAACTCTTGAAAAAAATTTAACAGAACTGTTGGAATAATATCGAAAGTCCGGCACTTCGTTGCTATTAAAACACTTTGAAACATTTACTTTAGTCTTTTTCAAAGCCACCTGTCGTAAGGATGCCTTGTTTGGGGATTCGCCAACGGAAAAGATCTTAATCGCTTAGCTTGCATACAAAAACGAGCCAGTCGACTCATAAATTTTTCTGATTCCACCAAGGGCACTTTTCAAAGACCTTAATATATTGAAATTACAAGACCTGATCGCTCTAAATAGGTATTTATCGATGCATAACTGGATCAAGGGAGAACTACCACAGCCTTTGAGAATGCTATTTGCTTTTCAGGGAACACGAAGATTTACAAGAAATATAAACAGTACAATGCTCAACTCACGAATGGCACGGACGGTGAAGTACGGGAGAAGCACGGCGAGATTTATCGGCCCTCATTTGCTTAAAAATATGCTCAACATGAACATAGACCTCAAAATCAGCAAAAAAACAATTCAAGCAACATGTACACACAGTAATTGATATGCTTGCGATTGTTTTGTGAATGTTTGTGAACCAGCACTATTGAAACGGCGTACCCTCATATCTAAGCACAAAGGGATTAGCACCTGCTTGATCCACATTTAACCGCGTCAATTTTCACGTGAATCCAAAACGTTCCATTGTATACTAATTTTTTAAGAATACGGATGTTATACGCATGAACTGGTTTTATTATTCTTTTGTTTTTGTTTATAATGCGTTTATCAAAAAAGTCTGGGTGAGTTCCTCAATGCCGACGATTCCGAGCTTTGCTACGAGACGCCATCCTTCCCCTTTAGATATTTGTAACTTTCTGACTTACTTTGCAAATGGATCTTATCTTTAAGGGTAAAAATATATTGCATCTTGGAATCTTGAATCTAGGCTAAACTAACATGGCAAAGATCATAATGGCGACATAAGACTGACCCAGCTACAGAGGAATAACACAGGAAACTCCAGTAGGCGGTTTGCAATTCTAGGTCGGACGGTCGCAGTTAATCTTGTGAAGCGAAAAGACGCTAACGTACGCAAAGCGTGCAAAATGCACCTGTCTCAAGCAATCAACTTTCTCAAACTAGGAGTACCAGAACGCACCGAATTCTCAATCTTTACGACCGAAACGCATGTCACAAGCGGTATTACGTATAATATCAAAACAGCAGTACCACTACCGCGAACAGCTCATCAGAACACCAGTAATCATGGGAAAATCTCTATACAACATCTTCATGAATGGTAACATGCGAGCAACATGAGACAACGCAAACAAAAACAAACTTCAAACTACGCGTAAGCAACAAACAACAACAACAAAAAGTACTTTTACCACACAACAAGTAGAAAACGCCGTGCGTATCGCACAATTACAAGTTTAACAAAGCCAGCTATCGGCACGCTACCGAACAGTCACCAAGTCTTATAGCAAGCAAGGTATCGTGCGAAATAACTTTTTCAAAAACGTCACTTTCAGTTCAACGAAAACGCGCCATCAAGATCCGCGCGCAAATATCCGATCTTCGTACCGAGCTCAACCGCAAAACGAACACGCAAAACAAACTCTCAAAAAAAAAAAACTCCTGGCAAAACCAAAACTGAATGTGGTCAACACTTGTACACGGAGCGCAAACTCGCCAGTTCTGAGACCAGATTCTTGTCGGCGGGTGAGGCGTGCCTGATTCTCGATTCGTACGCGTCAAACATGCGCTTAAGCACAACTTTGTCCGTCAGAAACATCATCGTCATGCCAAATCGCTGCGTACGACTCAGGAACTTCAAGTACAGCATCCCTTGACGGAAGTTTTCTAGAAAAGCCGAGAAAAGCAGATAGAAAGAATTGCCGAGGGAGGAAACCAAATACGCGCTTAAAAAAGGTTTCTAGAAAAGCCAAGAAATACCCACATAGAGAGAATTGCCGACGTCAAGGCCAAATTTGTTGACAGGTTTAAAGAAGGAAAGACATCCCATGCCAGGATCATGCAAATAATGTTATTATGATATAGAAGCTGAGCACATTAAAACGGCCATAGCAGAATGATAAATTAGATAAAAGTTACCATCTATCACGATAAAATACATCACAAAAATATAATTTTTTATACATACGATTAAATACCTACCTATATATATATATATATATATATATATATATATATATATATATATATATATATGCATAATATGCATTGCTCAATAACTGTTAGGCTCGGGACACGCTGACTCGGCACAAACACAGTAATTCAACG
>QQSS02252362.1:0-20474 GCA_003687565.2 Craspedacusta sowerbii | reverse complement strand
ATATATATATATATATATATATATATATACATGAACATGCATAAGTCTCAAGAAGTTGAAGGATACTTTTGCCAAACTGCATGTGTTCTTCGCTGTACATCATATATTTATTTAAAATTTATTTATTTATTTATTTTTTATATTATTTTATTATATTATGTATTTATTTACTCATTGCATAATATACATCCGTATATCTATATTTCGGCAAAGCTGTGAGCAGAACATACATATCTAACAAACATCCAGGCTCTTCCTGACTTTTTATTCTGAATTTGCATCATGTCACTCTTCAAAGCAGAGAGCAAGGCTCATCCTCTTATCACATCATACGGAGTTGCAATCCGAATTTGTTTTGATCGAACTAAGTGGTCTTGTATGTTCTGCGTACTTCCTACAGCCGAAAAAACGTTTAAGATAGCCGGGTACCTTCGGCAAAATGCAATAATTATGTGACATGCAGCAGTGCCGGTATCTGAGCAAATGCTGTATACGAGATTAGGACTAAGTCTGACTTTCTAGTCTCAGCTCAACTCGTCTATTGCGGTTCGTTAGTATTTCTCCTGTGCTCACCCCACCACGCGATTATCTGTTCTTCGGAGTTACTGATGCTCATAGACGAATTTGCTACGTATATAATTAAGACCTTGGCAGGCTCTTCGTGAGCTGCATTGCGGCTGCAATTCACCGAAGTTTGAACTATCAAATGGAAAAGAACTCGAAGATCGCAGCAGAATAATGATTTTGCGCGCTGCAAGACAGGTTTTAAAAGTCTGTTTAGAGCAGAGGTAAGCACAAAGCCGTTTAGAACAAAGATTTGTTCCTTTCAACGTAACTTTCACATTCAAGAATATTGCTGCAGACTGGGAAAACTGTAAGGTTATTTTGAATTCAGAGAAGTAGTCAAACCTGCCCTTTCTTATTTTCTAAACAAGCAGTATGTCGTAGATGTAACATTGCCGGCATACGAGCGACTTTGAATATTGCTAAGGATAGCTGGTAGGTTATCCCCACTCACCCCTGACGCTTCACAAAAACATGTTTGCGTAGTTTACAGCAAATGGTGTGTTCATACCTGTGTTTCTTGTTTAGCGGAGCAGTCGGGCGACAACCAGCATGGTGTTGCTTGTAAATACTCTCTCTCTCTATAGCGAGGTAAGCGTGGTAGTGAGAACGGTTTGTTCTTAAGCGTTTCTAGGAAGTCCCGAAATTTTGTTTCTAAGGGTTTACCGAAATTTCCTACATTATTAGATGCCAATTTTTTGAAGTATATTTGTATGGGTAACTTCCATCGTTACTACGTCACAGTCAAAATTATACGAAATCTGTGGTATCCCCAATAAATGATTGAGCTCTTTGTGCAATCTTCTTTGAATGAATACACCAACTCTGAAATTTCGGGATTTGAACAACAACAACAACAGCAACAACAAGATTTATTTTTCTCCAGAAATGCAAACAATTAAACTTAAAAAAATAACAAGTAAAACTAGAATTGAAAAAGAATAAAGTATGAATAGAGTATGAATAGAGTAAAGTAAATTCATTTACTGGAGACGGAGACATCCTCTATAACCTCAGGGTTAATAGGGTTGAGAATGCCACCAGCTGAGCAGCTGAGGACGCTTATAAAGAATGGTGTGATGGCGGAATTCTTATTCTTTTGTCAATGACAATTTGCAGTGCGATAAGAAGTTTTTTTTCTCGTTTTAAAAGTTTTAGTGCCAGATATCTACAAAATCGAAGGGACTTAATAATCCAGCAATGAGCGAACTAGATTTGCAATAGTGAGTTTTTCCAAGTAATAAATTATATTTACTGCCATGTCCCCGTCATAAAAATATTAAAAATCTTAAGCTGTTTAAGTTATTTTTCCTTCAGGGTGCAAAAATTTGTAAAGGCAGTAGCGGGGCAGCTCACCATATGTGATTCACTAGCGTTTTGCACACTTCTCTTTAGAACTTATATTCGTTAGAAAATTATTTAGATTTTCTCATAAATATTTAGTAAATATTTGCTAGAACACCATTAAAATTGCCAATAAAAACATTAACCCCAACACCTCTAAACTGCCCACTTTCGCAAAGTTTATTGGACCACCCCACCCCCATAATCGAGTAACACTGCATAATTGCCAGACATGACTGGGTGCAGTCATCAAACTCGCGATGTACTTTGATCATAGCAGTCGCTATAAAATAGAAATCAAAACTTGTTCATTTTTACCGCTTTGAAAAATAGAGCTCCCTCGCTTAAAAATGGAGCTCGTCGCTAAAGTATAGCGATCGTTTTCCTTGTCCACTGAAGGGAAGTATTTATTCAAAGCGATAAAACTTTTGCATGAGCTCTATCGCCTCCATTGGACACGAGGCTTTAGTGCGTTTGATCTTTCTTATTTTTGTCCAATGTTCTGTAAGTCGTAGCTTTTTACTAGAGTTCCTTTGGCCATGTAATCATTTGTGTACATATAATCTTTTTGTTAATTTCGGAAAAGCCGGAAAGTTTGCAGGCTTTCGGCATGAATTTCGATACTACTGTCATCATCAGGCCATAAAGAAACAGAAAATAGTCAATATAACTTATAAATGCAACGTAACGGAATTTCCTAGCTACATGAACAACGTCAGAGTATTACCCCTAAGTTGTTAAAGTTGAGTCATCACGTGATTTGTTTTCGTAGCTATTCGCAATCGAAAATATTGCAGACATAGGATAATACACTTTACAAATAAGACAGTTGCTATTAGTCCAGTTAACTTGCTTCCGCGCATGGATCCCCTTGAAGACCGTGGGTCTTTTCATGGGCACCATTAGCAGACTTCATTCTTTATGTGGACTTTTCTTAAGGAGTTTCATATAATCAGTGTTTACAGAGTAGAATAATGAATTCGAGGTATACCTTGGTATAGCTTAGGAGGCAACAGTGGCTTCGGCAGTTCTCCTGAAGTGGCATACCATTGCCTCTAAATAACTTGGGTAATGGTTCCCGTCTATGCTAGGCAGGAGAAGGGCGTTGAGGTTTACGAGCATTGCTTAAGTGGCAATTGCTTTGAAGTAGGGCAACATTTAAATATATGTATTTTGTGTGACTTTCAAGAAATCGTGATTTTGACGAGTCTGTTGAATCGTCAAAAGTTTGACGAGTTTTACGAGAATAATGTTAAAGAATGAGAATTTTCAACAAAGCTAATGTTGCAAGCGTCTTCAGGTTTATAATATAGTAATGAAGGATATGATGACTCCAGAAGAAATCTTTTGGTCGACTTTTTTCACTGAGACACATTTTGGCTTTCAAGGCCTTGCTAAAATTTATGTCTATGAATAAAAATTGGAGCATTGTCCCTTAATCAGTTTGCCAGTAAGTGGCGAGCGACCTTGATGATCAGAAAATGTTTCCGAGTATGGCGTTTGGTCTTTCTTATACTAATGTTGAATTAAAACTACAACTAGTGCATTTATAAGCAACGCGAGCGCTCCAGGGTGAGGGGAACTGTACCATACACACTGCCCCTTCCTAATCTCGCAAACGCATGCGAACACAAATACACGCACGCGTCCGATCTTACGGGATGGTAGCCCCAAGTTCATACCGGCACGTGCCTGCTACTAGACAGACCACGTTTGTAGATACCTGAGGTCTTTGGGGGCACGTTGACGTGATCCGGCTTGCAAGAGACAAGAGAGAGTTTCCGAAGTTCTATTTTAAAAGTCGTCTCAAATTTGTGTCTCTCTTACCTCGAGTAAACAAAATTTTCTAACACACGCTCTGTGTGTGTATATATTTATATATATATATATATATATATATATATATATATATATATATAAGATAGGCTTTCGAGCAACAGGAGCACAGAGTCGACTACTCCGTTTTACATCATGATTTACGAAATAGATCGTTCCATGACAGAAGTTACAAGAATAACGTTAATTCACTGCCTCCACTGAGTCTGGCTTCTTCTGTATCGTTATGAGCCAGACTCAGTAGTGTTCCAATAAAAAAATAAGAATGTCTTATCACGTCTCATCAACTTATTATTATATCAACGATAGAGGAGACGTTTTGATGCACTTTGTCTTGCTGATGCAAGATATTAACTTATACTTGGGCCATTCGCCGAAGTTACTATCCCGAGCTGCAGCTTGCAAAGGGCGAGAAACATTGCTTGTCGACGCAGCAGTTGTCCGGTTGAGTGGATCATCTGTACTTTTAGGGCTGTCAATGCTGCTTGATGAAATGTCTTGGTCGTGCGCTGGATGGGCTGAACTGAAGGTATTTTTGAAGCGTTGCTATACAGGAATGGTTGCTGCCTCCATGTTTACGCTGTCGTCTTGCGTTCGCTAACTCCAAGATACACGATCAGCATGCAATCTTGGCTCGGGGAATTTCCTTGACAGGACAGCCCTTGATGTCAACTCAAGAGCACACAATGACTCACTCTCACGCTTGGACTCCATAGGGTAGAGGCACTTACTCGATAGCTTAACAAGGTTTTAGGTACGCCCCAGCCTTACAAGGGCTTTTTTTCAGCAACGACCATCGTGACTAAACATTTGTAATTCAATGAGTCCAAGCCACCGAAGTTAAGGCTCATTCACTTACACAACATCGGCCTCGCATTGATGGCGTACCTCGGATGAACCCTTGCATATGTGTTGCTCTCGAAAAACACTCAAAAGCTTCCTTTCCCATCGCAGAAAAATTTTGGATGCCATGTCAACATTCACCCATGAAGTGTGCGTAGACACAAGAGGAAGACAATGAGCATGACCAGGAAGACGATGACCAGTTGATGTTTATGTACGTCAGTGGTTTGTTGTTACCTGTTAATTCGGTCTCTATTTTATAAGCTAGGTCCGCGCGCATCGTCGGAGATGTCTTACGCATTCAGTCGAGCCAATGTGAGGCACCAGCTCTAGGTGGATGGTGTAATTCTAGTGGTGATTCATATAAGAGATTTTAGGCTCAATCCACACGATGACTATGATTTAGTCACAAGGGGAATGCCAGAAACGGTTCCCAGGTGAGAAAATATTCACGTGAAAATTCTCAGCGTCAAATTTTGCGGCTGGTATAGAAGTAGTTCATCCGGTGCAGTTTCGCTTGCCGATGTAATGAGCTTTGTACGTAACGAGTCGTTGTTTCATGGTCATTGCGAAGAATCCTTTATGGGAATTTTTGCGGAGGGGCGTGTGGTGCCACAGATTTTAGACCCAACCAAGTCAGTCGACCTTTAATCCCATGCGAGCACCAGCCTAGTGCCAGTCCATGGCTGCGAGAAGTGTGCAAGATCATCTATGGTCAGCAAAAAAGTTCTTGTTTTTTTTTACCGGAACAAGTCACTTTACAAGTTCGCTTAACTTTAAAGCAATTTTAGTACTTAAATAGGACTGCAGCAGGTGCCAAAGACCTAAGACAACGTAGACAGTAGCTGCTTATTTATCTTAGTTATTTCTTGTTTATCGATTCTCAACTTGTCCATTATCTATTTCCTTCCAACTTTGTACAAAAATAAACGGGGTTTGAGAAGATTGAGTCTCTCAGTCGTTAGAAAGCTTCCGATGCGAACCGGCCTAACTCCCGATTCTAACTGCCGTTTCTAACTCTCAAATCTCACTCCCCGCTGCGCTACGCAAATTTGCCCGATATTCCGCGAAGAAGCTGCGAAACATAAGTTGGAAAGGGAGGTTTGCGAGATAACAACCAGGTTTACGTCCTAGATGGAGACCAGTGTCTCTTGGTGCTTGATTTGCTAGAATGTGACGCAATCTCACACTGTGACATAAATTTGACTCAGTACGTTAGCTTATGCCTATTTAGCTGTAATTTTTGCTTACTACAACCACTCTTAAATTTCTAAGATGAGACTCTGAATGGTCTATCAGATCGAGCGATCGGGGTGGCTGCATGGTAGGTCGAAACTGAACAAGACATAAATAAATAAGTGAATATATACATCCGAAAGTGCGTTCATACGAAAGAAGATTTCTCTGCAAGAAAACTGCAAGACTTGCTGAAATATGCTCCAAGACTTGAACAACCATAAGCCAGTTCCAGTCACTCCTGTCACACAGTCCTGATGCGCAAAAGCTATCAGAAATTGAAGGCGCTGTTTTTATCAAACTGTGATCGTGAAACTTCAAACCCTCTGGTTTAATTCGAGTTCTTTCGCGACAACTTGACAACTCCGTTCTTTCCTGTTGCTGTTAGCCAGAGCGACAACATAGTGTTAATAGATAGAGACCTCTATGAAAGACTTTTCGATGGGCCAGCCCGTCACAGCAGAGCTTCAGACGGCTGTTTCCTCTCCCCAGCGGAATTCGTGCTTATTTGGTGCCAAGAGATCTAGAAACCGTTGTGAAACATGCTGTGCTTTTTCAATGCGTTTTCCTTCTTCTAAACGGCTCCGACGTTTGTTGATTTTTTCATGGGTACCATTTTAGCTACTGTTATCTCACCAGCTGGTCTAGCGAGTCAACTGCGACGGGGGTGTTGTATTCTTTTCCATGCCGTGCGTGCTGCGGTCAATTCTCAGAAGCCTGTAAAAGCCTGCTTTCGTGTCACGAAAAAGCTGCTTCCGAATTGGAGTTTAAATTTACCTCGTATTTCTAGCATGCCATACATTTGTTAATATTACAAGTACTGCGATAATAGTTATTATATATTTATAATAATTACTGTAGTAATATTACTACTGTGATAATGTTTATTCCGTTTCCAGATTTATGCAGGTTATATCAATTGACACAATTGGCACTACAGAAATCGTACGTCTTACTCACTAACGATTTCAAGCGTGGGGAGAACTTGTCTATCCTGGTATTGACAAAAGCAGGATGATCTTTGTGATACCCTCGCGTAGACATTGTCCTTACTGAGGGTGCTTGTGAATGGACGCCCATATTGCTTCTTCAAGTGCAGGCTTGCTCTGGAGTAAGCTGTCCAAGGCAACCGCTGATGGATTGCCAATAGGCATTCATTGTTCGTTAGACAACCTTCTCCCGAAAACCGTTTGGTAATTTCAAACTTTCGCAAATTCGCAAATTTACTTGGCCGAGAATTTTTAATACTTAATGACCTCATCGCAAGATCTTATTGCGCGATTGTTTCGAAATCATTTTTAAGTAGCGTCTAGTCACATAGCAGATCACAGCTTCAACTTCAGCGGCCCATTCTGCGCAAGCTTTCTTGATAAAGACGTTTTTGACTTTTGGTAAGGCATGAATAAATCAGGAAAGTTATCAATCACATTTAATAATTTAGGTCCTTAATCCAAGTAGATTAAATTATTATATTTTATGGATCCCTGACGGGAAAAGACACTAGTTTTAAGGCGTATACGTAGAAACAAGTTGGTTGCAGCGAGAATCGTCGGGACTAGCATATTAGGGTATCAGCTGCCCTAAATCTCCGAAAACAAAGCTCCTGGCATAACTCTAGACCCAAAATACTTTGCCGAGCCCATGCACCAGTTTGTCGCCTGCTATACCGTAAGCTTATATTTGCAAGAAAGAGCAAATCGATGAGACTCCTATAATTCCTGTAGGGAAACACATGTTGCAATATCTCTACATGTTGACCCCAAGATCTATCGTTAAATCTCAGAGAAATATCAAAGGTGGCAATTAATTTGGACAGGGATAAGGTGCACCACGCATATCGCTTAGCATCAAGTCGAGGAAAACACGCGCTAGGTAGACATCCACTCCTTAAAAATTCCGAATGAGGAATTCGAAAACAAACCTGGCAGCGTTAGAATTTGTCTAAT
Source organism: Craspedacusta sowerbii (assembly GCA_003687565.2). Taxonomy (NCBI): domain Eukaryota; kingdom Metazoa; phylum Cnidaria; class Hydrozoa; order Limnomedusae; family Olindiidae; genus Craspedacusta; species Craspedacusta sowerbii. The sequence goes on along the minus strand of QQSS02252362.1, from coordinate 12,705 downwards.
AATCGGCCGTCGTTCCAATGCTCCGTTAAGCGCGGGCTATCTTTGCAGGGAGTAATATTAGACAAAATCTTCAAGCATAAAGATTAGCTTAAGATCAAAAATAAAATTTAAGTATTTGATCGAGTGTTGCTGAATTCAATTTATCATAACTTTTGAAGATTATTTTAGGTATCATGCTATTGGAACATACCTTGCGCACCGTGGCTATTTTTTTTTGTATGCTCTGCTATTCCCCCGGCCAGGGTTATCTTCGACAGCTTTTGTTTTCACCTAATCGGTTACGGTGTAGTCCGACAAGGATTGTTTGTAAGAAAAGCGGTTAGCGAGTCGTCACACTCCGATTGTTCTAGAAATTAGAAGTCCACCAACGCAGAACGAATAACGCACAAACGATCAAGCTAACGGTGCAAGGAAGTCGGGTTTCTGCCCTTTATTGCAGCTGTGGTAGCGATTTGGCCGAGTTTGTTTCTGCTTGGAAACTCGGGCCTGAGTAAAGCCAAAAGTTTTTGCGCTCGAAAGCGCGAACAAAATTCGTTCGAAGACTCGAAGTTTATGCTCACTTGGCAGCTCCATGCGGTCGAAGTGAGTTCGGTTTGGGCGGTTGAGGAGACACTTTCAATGATTTTCTAAGGACTTGTTGGCACAATCGGAATATAGTGAAGCGATTGTTTGTGAAAGGTATGATCATTTTCGTAATTTTCTCGTTTCTGTTGTGTTGCAGCTGCTTTTGAATGACTGCGTGGAAAACGTTTCAGTTACCGCGTGGTGTACTTTCATCCGCATGTAACATTTTGCTGATCTAAGCATTTAGTTCCACGTATATTCCGCGCACTGCTGGAGCTGTTTTTAAATCTGTAAAGCTTTGTTGTTTAGCTTTCCTTTGTCTATTGATAGCGCTTCTGTTAGTGTTTGATTTTTGTTGATAATCGCCCCTCCATGTTTGCAGTGGTGTTTACACTTCACTACAGCGTGTGCGTAGAGCTTTTTTCCTCCTTGCCGTAAATCTAGTTTGTGGGGGGAATGTTGCACTTCGTACTCGTTCTGCGATATAGCACTCTCTCTTGGCGGATAAGCCGATATTCTGATATTATTCCATGACAAAATCTGATCGGAGGGTACCGGTCGCTATGCCAAGTTCCGCAGTTCTTTTGTCTCTGGTACGTTGTTATGCTAACTGGTGCTTTACATTTGTGTAGTGCTGTCTGCACTACGCACCGGTTCTTTTTTTAATTGTTTCAAGGTTTCCATCGAGAGGTTTAAGAACGCAGTTTGATTATTTTGGGGTGCTGAACAACAAACTTCCATACCATGGAAGACATCCCGCGGTTAGCGAACTTTGTCAGGCTTAAGACTTTGATCTACTTACTAGGGAATTCTCTGCTATGCGCGTTTCGTGCCATGCGTAATAATCGTTAGCTAGCATTTGGCTTTTGCTACTGTGTACGTCGGAGTTGAGACAAATCGACAACATTGAGATTCCTGCTAAAAAGAAAGAAAATAAATGGGGAACATAGCCGAGTTACATAGCGCCATTTGGTGATCTTGCTGAACTTCGGCTCCTGTGGTCTGGATGTAGTTTAGACATCTGCGTAACGTTATTGGTTCGAGAGATTCCTGCTAAAAAGAAAGTACGTAACTACACAGAAAATATAGCCGAGTCATGTAGCTTCGTATTTGTTGATCGTGCTGAACTTCGGTTTCTGTGGTCTGGATGTATTTTGGAAACATGCCTTAGTGTCCTTGGTTTTGTGTTTGTCTTTTGTGCCTTCAGAGTTTTCCAACCATTTTGTTACTTCAGCACTCTTGGTACTGACTACCTTTTGCTCGTCTGGAGGGTATCGTTTCGTTCTCTCATTTGTGCTTGTAATTCCTCTGTCTATTCGCTCGGTGGCCGATGAAGTTCCCGTATCAGCGCTGATGGTTTTCTCACGGTTCCTGGCTGAGTTTACTTTTGAAGTTTGCTAAAGCCGGCTTCTCGCCCGTCCGGCCAAGTTTATTTTCGAGTTTGTTAATTCCCCTCCTGCTGCTCATATTGTAGTCCAGGAGCCGACATAATGAAGTGGTAAGACCGAGATCTGCACATAGCTGCCGTGCCACGTATGCGACCACCACTGTCTGCATGAGCGCGACGCCTGTTTGCAGACGGCTCGAGATGTTCTGGACATGTTTGCTTCGTGATTCACGTTTGCCAGATGGTGATTTTTTTCCCACGAGTCTTTTTTTGTTGTTGTTGCTGAGAATCCCCCCGAGTTCGAACTGGAAATTTTCATTGCATTCTCAGCCCCCGCTTTTCTTAATTCGTGACTGTCGCGCCCCTCTACGCGGGATGTGGCTATCATGGTTGCGCCCTCCCCCACGGACCATAAAGTCTGGCTTCTCCCCAATGCAGCGACAGATTATGACGAGGCGGCCTGCTCGCTATAGGGTTCAGACCAGCTCAGCAGTTGGGAGTTGCGGCTGATGCTATCAATGTTATCATAACGGTGCCAGTCGGAGGCGATCAGATAAGAATCTGATCTTTATCGATGCGCTGGACGATAAACACTTCAAACGCGGCCAGAGTGATTAAGCACTAAGTCAACCACGCCTTTCTTGTCGCATTTTTCTCGCGGGCCTAGCTTTGAGGTAGGGTTGTGGAACTTTCAAACACCGAGTAGTTTTCCCGCCTAGCATCTGTTGATAGCTTGCGTTTTTTCCTCACTAACGTTACCCGAATTATTCTCGATCTTAAATTGAAGCTGTTCTTTTGGTCTTCAATTATTTCTTTGCCGGCCATTCTTCCCGATTAATTTAAACCCACACCACTGCGCTACTACACCCCACTACATGCGAACTGTACCCGTGTTGCTGCTTGGCTCTTCCTGGGCTTCGGTCGTCCGTTCGTGATTCCTCGTGGTGGCTGCTTCGTTAGTTGCCTGCCTCGTTTGCTGTTTGATTTGTCCGGGGTGAGATGCCATTCAAGAATTCTCGTGTGTTCGCACCTCCCCCCCCCCAAAAAAAACCAGCGCCCGGTTGCGCCGTTGCATTACAAATGAGCATCCATTATTGCATTTTGCATGCACTAGTGTCGGTGCGATGAGAGTGGAGTTGGCAAAATTTGATTAATTAATGGCCACTGCCGTGATTTGAATGCGCCCGGGAGTTCGCTTGGCTTTGCGTGTCAGTTAAGCTTGCTGTGTCGCTTCTAGAATTTAGATGTTTTATTTAAACTGGTTATTCGGTGGACCTAACTGTGGTGTAGGGGCATGGCTAGGTCGCAGTCGTTGCCTCGAACTTCTTGCGAAGAGTGCCAGCCGCCCTGGGTCTTCATGCGTCACGAGTGCTGCTGTGAGAACTGACTCGTCACCTTTTAGATTTCGATGGCGCTGGGAAACGTCTATCCTCCCTCTGCGAGCTCCAGCATGCATGCGAGGATCCCGGAAGCAAGCAAGATGCCTGAGCTTGCCATCTACAACAACCACCACACCGATTCACCGTCAGCCTACTGCTTGGGCAGTCCGACGTCTTGTCTTCTACCGAAGCCCGTGATGGGGTACAAGAGGTCTTACCAAGGCAGTGACGGGGCTGCGCCGCCGTCTAAATTACCTTGTCCTCTGCCTCCCTCATCTATGCGGCTCCCGTCGTCGCACGAATGTGGCTCAAACTGCGGATACTGCTCGACGCTGACGAATTTGGACATCGCTGCCTACTACTGGTCACTGCTGGCTGTGCGCAGCTACGAGCAGCTGAAGGCAGGAGCTGGTTTCGGTTCTGCGTCTAGACTGCCGGATGCGGAGAAGTACGTCAAGCCGCCGAGCCCCTCGGGAAGCCTCAGCAGTATGGAGTCTGAGCCTTTGTCGCCGACGGCGTCGACCGCTAGCGACGTGTCGAAGTGCGACTCCGAAGGCAACAAGTATCCTTGCCACGTCTGCAACAAGTCCTACTCCCACCCCCGTCTCCTCAACCGTCACATGCAGACGCACACGCCGTACAAGAAGCACCACTGCCCGCGGTGCGGGAAGGGTTTCAACGACGCCTTCGACCTGAAGCGACACGTGCGAACGCACACTGGCATTAAGCCGTTTCAGTGCTCGCTGTGCGAGAAATCTTTCACGCAGGTAAAGCTTATGTAGCTCTTTCGCTTTAAGAATCTACTGCTGAGCCTTTTTTTTTCCCTGGCCGCGCGCTGGGGTTTCAGGCGACTTAGCCGTATTGTTTCGTATGAATTGTGAATGTGCTCTTGTGAGTCGAACATGTGCGGAGTGGAAAGTTTGGCTCGTGGTTAAGACGCCCGTTGAGGTCTCTTCTTTTTCTCCAGCGTTGCTCGTTGGAAGCGCACCTCACTCGCGTTCACAACGTGGCGCACAAGTTCGCCTTTCGCGAGCGCCGACCGAAGCTTTTCGTGTGCGAGGGTTGCGGAACGACTTTCGAAGATAATCCCGAGTTTCGGCTGCACGAGAAAGAGGGGACGTGCTCGTCGAAACGCTCAACAGCTCAGCAGCAAGATAGCTGAACCGGCAATCGCCTGCACTGTATGCGAAGGAGTCTGCCGGTGCCGGTATATTAGGCGAAATATTGACATCGACCGGCGATGTGAGACACGCATGCGTGTCCGTGCAATGCACATTGTCAGTGAGTGGCGCTGTTGTGTCTGTCTCAAATTCGGCATCGTTTATCTAAGTGTGTTTATGTGTGTGTGTATGTGTGTGTGTGTGTCGTTTGCTGTGCGTATGCTCGTTGATCTCCTCGCTTGGGTTAGTGTTGCCTAAGGGAATGTATTGTCATTGTGACGTGTTACAATGTGGTGCAAGGCTCGCCCTTCGTGTATCCGAGTTGTGGCGTTCTTGCTGTACGTGTAGCTGTGGTTTCCTGTGCATGTATATAGCATCTATTTTAAGTCGTATTTAAGTTTTAATGAAAAGATTTTTTTTGCTGCGGTCGCCGTCAATTTGACGGTCAGATTTTGCGAGAACATGTGGAACATTTGGATTGGGATGAGAACTTCTTATTGACTTACATTAAGTCGGAAAATAAGTTCTCATCAAATTCGCCCTTGTGGGTGAACTATGCTTAAGCTTTGTAAGCGTATATTAATTTTTTGTGTGTTTAAAGTAGTTTTGAAAGTGAGAAGTGGAGAAATGTGGATTTGCTTTGCTTGCTCGCAAACGAAAACAACTAGACGTGACCTGCCCTCACTCCCACCCCCGCCCCCAGAATTGGTGTTCGCGATCTCCATGTCCGAGATTTGTTGATCTCCGTGTCAGTCTGTTTACTACTCGTTATGGCGTGTGGCTTGCTTCACTTCGTAGGATCGCTAAACTTATCACGCACTTTCGTTCCTTTAATTGCTGGCTGGCCTAGCGTGTTTTGTATTGTTTGGCTCGGATTTGCCCCGAATTCCTGGCTTAGCTACACTTTTTGATCCACGCATTCGTCGGTGATGTCCTGCGATGGAAGTTCGCTGTTCAGGTTATCTATCACTTACGAATCGTCGACGTTCGGGTTGTGTATTCGCCAATGGTTGTCGTTTTGGCTTGGCCGCCATTTTGGACGGGTTTGATATTTTGCAGACCGTGTGACGGCGGATGCGTGCTGTATGTAGTTGACGATTGCTTGACTGGGGCTCAATTTCCGGTTTGGCGCTGACTTTTGACGATAAGTTCCCGGTTGATTGCGTACTTGGCCTGGTATGGTTGGTTTCTTGTCGCGGATTGGTAGCATTCTGCGTTTTGTGCATGTATGTGTGTGTGTGTGTGCTTGGTTTGCAATAGCGCAAGCTCCTCCCAACGGTAGCTATTCCCGAAGGTTTGTTCGTGTATATATATAAGTCTGCAGCTACTAAACTCAGTAATTTTTCACATACAATATTATATCCGATGTTCATGTGTAATCATGATTGTACTCGAGTGTACTCACGTATTCAAGTCTGGTATAGGGCTACTTAATTTTATACATAATTTTAATTAGGTGATGTATTGAACGTAACTGTGTCCGCGTAGGCAAGGTTAGAGTTCGGTTTATTGTAATCGGCTAAGTGGTTATTTTAAATGAGTACGCTAGTTTGAAGTCCATGTCGGATACTCAATTCTACGTATTTCACCTAGAAATCGCCGTGATCCGTGTGAGTTTTGCTTTTTGTTTGGAAAATAGTATACAACGTATGGGGAAAAGAGTAGTGCTCATAGAGGAGATTCTAGTGCCCGGGCGTTCCTACCACTGTTTTGTTTCACTGTGGCCAGGTCATGTGCTTTTACCGGTGTACCTTTGTTACCTTTTTTCCCTTTGGATCATGTATAATAAGAGTGGAGAGTGAGGGATTTTTTTTACCCTTTCTTTACCCGTCTACCGTTACCTTTACAGACAGGACAAAGTACCCGGCGGGCACCTACGGGAGGCACCTAATTCTTACGTCGGAGTTCAGTTTCTGGGGTGCCATTAAGTTTTTCTTGTCGTGCACTGTCTGCTTCTAATTAGATAATTGTGTATTGAGCTTTGAGGACTTTGCTTGTTCGCTTCTGTGAATATTTTATCATTTTTAACTTGTTCTCGCTTTAAAGTTGGCGCTGTGGGGATGTTGAATGTAGCTGTGATGTATCTTCGAGTTCAGCTTAAAGGACACTCGGAGACGTGCTTTCGTCCTTCAAGAGCATGCACTTGCACGCTCTGCGTAGTCGATCGAAACGTATTTCATGGTTAAAAGTTAGCTGTAAAATTTGAAAAAGTGAGCCTATTTAAAAAGAATTGTTCTTTGTTTTTGGGTTGAAGCTCGTTTCGAGAGTAGTGCTTTTGTAACGGCGTGTAATAATATAGAAGTGTTATGGTTTATTCATACTTCTTTTAGCGAGCTGTCACATCTAAACCAGAAACTCAATGATTTCTGCGCGGCCCCTGTGTGTGATCTCACCCCATCCTTCGGTTATTTCGTTACCGGATCTCTCTGCGGCCTTACATGCTATGGATCATACCTATCGACTTATCTCAACTGCCCGTGGTTGAAGTGTTTGGACTGAGAAGTTATGCTCGTGCAAGTAGCTTTATGGTTTCCGTTATCGTTTAGGGCAGTTCGTGCTTCTGATAAGAAAACGGCAGCAGAGAGCGGCTGACTGTACCTTAGAAACGTCAACTGATTGGCATAACTGACGTGTTCACGATATCTTTCTGAGTAGCAACGCACTCCTATTCTTTTGTGTTCGTATCAAATCAAAAGCATCTAGAAAACAGGTGACGATATTGGCGAAGCCATTTCCAACCATGTTATATATATATATATATATATATATATATATATATATATATATATATATATATATATATATATAATATGTAGCGTTGTATGTGTGGGTGTGCGTCTATATATATATGTATGTATCTACATATGCATCGTTGTATCTATGATTGTAGCGAGCTAAGCAAAAGTCATCTGTTCAAGCTTTGCGCAGCACAAGGTTTCAAAATTACACATCCCGAACTATACAAGACCAACCTTGAGACTTGAAGACAATAGATGTGAAATGTCACTGCGTAGGGTAGGTCTGCTTTGATGATTTACTTGAGATATGCGGTCAATGCTTAAAACATAGAATAGAATACGTGCGCCCTTGCGCATGGTCTTCGGATGCTGTGCACGTCGGAAGCTTGTAGTGTCGTAATTTGCAATAATTGAGCGCTTGCCTCCCGACAGGATACTTCCTTGATTTTTGATGGTCACGTATAGACGGTTCCATAGGCTGCCAGTGATGGCGATCTCGACAAGAACGGCCCGTGATGGAGGACGACGATTATGTCGAAATATCAGGGCGACCCGTTGAGATTAAAGCTCGGCCAGCAATACTGAGCAATCTAGTCGAGTTTTGTTGATCTTTACTTTGGTTTCTTTGCTTAGTTTCTTTATTTTCTTTGCTTAGTCTCTGCCCAAGTTTGGCTGATACTTAATGTGTCAGTGTATTTTTTTTTTTCGACCCTAGTAGTAAGCAGAGACTTAGAGGGAGTCACGCTGTGGAAATGATTTTTCCTAAAGCTAAGAGTCGGATGAACACGCGGTTGAAGTCACGTTTTTCTGCTTTCAAGCAGGCAATCAGAAGAAAACATAAGGTTAAGAGCGAGATGCTGTTTGTTTTTCTTCTTTAAGCGGATGGTAGTCTCCATTTCTCGCTGCCGTTCGTTCAGAAAAAGTTCACCTTCCTACTTTGTCCTCCCAGCAACAACAACAATGTATATTTGCCCTCTCATTACATCAGCATCGTGAGAAGAGTCAAAAGGACTTATAAAAATACGTAAAGAGAGGATGGGAGGTCGCCTCACAGCAGTGCTAATAAACAGGGACCACCCATTACATCGAAGAAATGACATGCGTTGCAAGACGTACTAGAAGCATCAGCCAATTCTATGTGGTAGCTGTTGGGTAGTTGGTGATTGCAAGGTGTACTAGGAGATTTGGGCAAATCCGTTAGGTAGTTGTTGATGTACCAGTGTTAAGAATTCTGCCGAATGCTTGCAGTACAATAACCCTCGTCAAACAAATGGTTAAAATAACGACACCAATTAAAAATTATTAATTAATAAGTTGACCAGCTAACCGGAAAAGAGGACAGTTGTGAACAAAGGAACAAAGACAGAGGCCAGAAGTGAAATTAGAGAGGTGGATTAAGCAGAACTGAAATAGCAAAACTTATGTATAAGACGATAGCAAAAGCTGTTTGATTTCCTTTTTAAAAAGATTCTTGGACTTACGGAATGAGATATTAGCAAGTGTCATTTGGTTTAGAAGCGAAGTACGTCTCACGAGTGGAACGTGCCGTTTAGCGAACGCAGCTGAATCTGAGACAGCTACAGATTTTCTCTAATTGGCACTCGCTTTCAAGTGACGTAAGAGAAATCTAAATAATAAACATTTATGACTGAGGGATTAGATCGACGGATTAGTTTCTTCTGCACTTACTTCGTGATCGACGCACGACAATAGGTGGGCAGTTTGAACCGCGAGAAGGCTGAAATCGAGTTTTGACACGGCGGGTGAGGAACACGCTTCATAGCACGGTTGGTTGTTCGCACTCGCGTTCAGATCAGCCAAATGCAATAGCAGTGTCTTAAAAATATATCGCTAACTATATCTTCTACTGAAGGTGGGAATGGCACATGTTGTCTGCTTCTTGATTCCCACTCAGTCCGGAACGAGAGTTTCCCTAACATTACTCCATGTCATGGTGGAGATTCAAAAGCGTCTGGTACTGATCTGAGTATATGCGGAATGAGCATCATCAGCCTGCGATATCACTGATACGTGACCTGCTACCGCGTTCGTCCGCGCATAGATGCTAGATGGAAGGCGTCGTTGCAGGTATCAAGAAGATTTTCCAAAAGTTCTTTAGACATTTTTTTTTAACCGTTCGGTAGCGATTGCAAGCCTGTGCTAACTGACGGTAGACGATCGCACGTTCACGTCTATTCAGCAACTAAATAGCGGCTAAACTCAGCAAGCTTCATTAAAGAATGCTGAATTTTGCCGACTGGTAAACAAATAAAAATAGCCAGTCGGTTATTTGTCTTATTATTCACACATTCAAATATTTATTAATTCATTTAATCATTCCCTCAATCAGTAGGTGCTTTAAAATCCTGGTTTAAGCGTTCGACTTGATCTTTGGAGTCATGACGAAATTATTATGAGTAGAAAAATTTATTTATGCTCGATACTCAAGCGCGCTCTCATTCAAGATAATAGATTGTAAAATATTAGCTCATACAAATAAAGAGCTGGCTACACCGAGTTCACGTTGCTAACTGCCGCAAAACGGGTTAGACCAAGAAGGTATTGATTTCAAGTGTGAGTAGAGTCGTAACCATATAGATACATGGTGCTCGCAAACATTACACGAGCGTTCACGTCAATCCCAAATGTAAAAATTCAGCTCCATAAATAAAGAGCTAGCTACACCGAGCTCACATGTGTGCTACAAGCGATACTGTCTCAAGTTGTAATCCCGCTCAAGGGTACATGGGATTTCATCTATCGTTTCAGACTGCACGTTTCAGACTGCATTTAGCTTTGGGTCATATGTCCATCCTTCAGTGCTCAAGTAGCGATTGCCAGAAGCGGAGTCTAGTTGATGCTGCTCATTCAACACTGACAGTATGACTTCTGCTCCTTGTCCTTGGCCTCGATTGCCATACCGAAAATGCCCTCAAAAAGAATTTATTTTCCGCCAATGCTAATTCGACGACTTACCTTTTGATGGCTGGGACGTGTTTCACGCATGTCGATTGAGGCATGGGAACGCAAGCTAGACGTTTGCAGGCTGTGGTTGCACGGTAAAAATAACTCATCCCGACTTCATGAATGACAGCTCTACCACGTGCGAAGCGAAGTTGATGTCACTTAACACTTACGCGGTTGGAGGTGGTAACGATGAGCATCAGACAGTAGTATAACTGCCTAGCACATCTAATTCAGGATAGATCTAGTGGCGAGGATTTTTAAAATGTCTAGCAGCAGATGCCGTTTTGGTCGACGTTATTAGATTTGCGGTGAGGTTTCGTGTTTGCCTCGTTTGAAATGTCACGGTAGCAAACTGCGGATGCTATTGTGGGTGAAGCCTCTAAGGATAACCGTCTAAGGATCGGGGATTCATTCTATTTTAGATCCACTTGCATATCTTCTCGGTATTTAAAATTCATCCTGTTCAGTCTCCAATTTTTCTGTCAAGGAATTGAATCTGGTTCAAAATTAGGTTAAAAATTGCAATTTTCTTGCTTCTGAAAGGATACAGAGCTTGGTAGGTGTATACGATCTTTTCTTATCTCTCAGCGATTTTTCCTCGCATTTTCAACTAAAAGTTGTCGTCACTCAAATTTCATGAGCGTTTCTAAAATTTATCGAAAGAGACAAAGAAAAATGGAAAAGGATGGCGAGAGTGACAGACGCATGGGCAGAAAGACAGACAGACAGACAGACAGACAGACAGACAGACAGACGGACAGACAGACAGACAGACAGACAAGGAGACAGACGGATAAACATACAGACAGAAGGACGGACAGACCGACAGATGGACAGACAAACAGACAAGGAGACAGACAGACAGACCGATGGAGCACCCCATTAGCGCAAGCATATTTCGGAAATTCTTGGGCATCAAGGACAGACTCGCAGCCACAACTGTGGCGACCGAATCTGTGAAGTTTTGCCAGATATAGATAGAAATACATAATATTTTGTTCACCGGGCAGCTACAATATTAATTTATTTGTGGCGAAAACTTCCAGTGACAGTTTTCATGATGGATTTCCTAACTCAAAGCTGATGTTTATTCTCCAAGCAAAAGTCAAGATAGTATTGTGGAGATACAAGTGCACTACAATCTGCATGATAACTGCCCGAGTGAGTCGGCCCAGCTCTGACTTAGTTACATACAAAATATATGCAGGCAAAAATGAAAACTTTAACTTTAAATATAGTTTTCATTTAAGTTAAATATACCTTGTTCGAAAGCAGCCGAAGTTTTAAATACAACCTTAAGTTGTCCCCACATGTTTGCTATATCACGCTGATGCAGGTGATGTTGCTGTTGTTGTTGTTGTTGTTGTTGTTGTTGTTGTTGTTGTTGTTGTTGGTGTTGTTGTTGTTGTTGGTGGTGGTGGTGGTGTTGTTGCTGTTGTTGTTGCTGCTGTTGTTATTACTGTCGTTGTTGTTCTTGTTAGGCTATCGTTTTGGGTAAGACCTCAGGTACATAAGAACGTGACTAGGATCATTAATAGTCTTAGCAATAGTGTCCTAAAATGTTCTCAAGAACATAGTGAATCTTTAAGATTAGCAACAACAAAACCATGAAATGGAGCTCTAATCTGTGATCTCAATATGTTGTGTGATCCGATGTCAAGTTCACGTTATTATATTTTGAGTTTAAAATTAATATATATATATATATATATGTATTTATACGGGTAAGTGTCTGTTTCAGGTCAAGGATCGAAGTCCTTCCGTTTCGAGGACTACAGTTAGATCGATCAGATAATCTGCCTAGTTATTTGAGAACGCATAGCATTAAAAGAGCCATCCCGGTAAAATTATCAAATAATTATTCCGATTGATACTTTTTCATAAATTTTACTTTCTAAGTTTTTTTTTCTTGAGAGCATTTTTAGCTTTAAGTCTGGGTGCAAGAGCTGATCCAAGCACGTATATCAAACCACATTGTGCTCTGCGTTTGAGAAGGCCAAGGCCAGTCCAAACAGAAGCTTATAGTACGTGACTCAGGCAAGGACCGAGCCTATCATGACAGCCGAGTGTCATGGCAGATCAAGCTGACTGTCAGCTCAACCAAATGCAGATTCCCCATGACTCACTTTCCAAACACAATCTCGTCACAGCTGCTCATTGCCTGTTGACCTCAAAAGACTCCACAAACATCCACAAACATTTTCACACGAACTGGAATGAAATGATTAGCACAGTAGGTTCAGTGGGTCGCAGCTGGCATTTCTATTCGCTGCTAAGATGATCTCCCGTTACACTCATTAACTGTTACAGTTTAACCACTTAGACGGTCACTGAAACACGCCAGGTATTACAAGGGAATTTTCCTAAGTTTAAGCAAACCTACCCAGCCGGCAAAAGACGTATCTGAGATGTCTCAAACGGGTCTTTTTTGAATTTCGTCTAGACGGAGACGTAAAAAATACGTATTAAAGACGTCTTTTTTTGAGACGTCTTTTCCGCGTCTCGAAAAT
>QQSS02252251.1:0-20480 GCA_003687565.2 Craspedacusta sowerbii | reverse complement strand
ACATACATACATACATACATACATACATACATACATACATACATACATACATACATACATACATACATTCATACATTGCGGAAGTATTTCGGAAGTATTTCGGTCGCTTTAAATCGGTGTTAGCTAGAAAGATGCTGTCATCAGCGAACATGACGTCAGTTACTCCAGAGCGCACGTCCAGCTTGCCTTCAAATGCTATTCTCATTATCGGGCCCGTCACGCTGTAGTTCCTTAGCGGTGAGAAGTACAGTGAAGTTACCGGTTTGGGTTCAGATCGAAACCACTGTTCGACAAAACCATTCGCTCAGTAGCAGTTCCTGCGAACGGACGGTACGCTTTCCGAATGTTTTGGGCAGAGTTTGGTCGGTCTTTGCCGCTAATTTGCTTAAGTGTAACGTGACCGAAGGTCATTCCTATTCGTCGCTACATCAATGTTGGCGACAGCACTTCAGTATGCCTCACGATTGGTCTAAGGTAACCGGCGAACGTGGTAGCTTATAATTTTTGGCTTCTCTGCATTCATCTATTAGACGCAGAAAGACTTGGAAGCCCCAAGGTCGTCTTTGTTGCTGTACAGTAAGACTCGGTTACACTATACAGTACTCGGTTGCTGTTTTTACTAACGCATCCGTGAACTGACTTGTTGAACTATCTCAACAACATTGTCAGAATCCTGTTACGCAAATATATCACCTTGCTCTAGTCGGAATTCCCATCTATCAACATTAGCTGGACCACTCACGCGGTGGCGGCCTATCTTTCTCAGGCGCTCGGCCCCACACTCGGCGCTCTTTCTAACACGCAGATCACGGAGGGACGAGAGCTGGTGCTTTTGTTAGTGACGGAAAATGCTCTTCCCCACAACATGGCTGACGTCGGACGAAAAGGATAGCAATCGCAAACCATTATTGTTTGGATTTCCATACGCGAAAAGACCAAGAACGGCTTCCCAACCTATTGTGGCATCTTTCAACCCTCTTCATGCTGAAACACATGGAATAAAAATATTTTGCTCGGGTGCTATTGGTAAGTTTCCCACACTCATCGCCCCAGAGAGGGCAGAAACACCAGGACTCGAAGAGCAAGATTTTAATATGCTTTCCATAAACTGATACCGCCAGACGATCCACGCTTTTCTTTGCAAATAACATTAGAAATTCTGCCTTTCTTTCAGCTCTCTGAGCTTAATGCTCTTGCCCTCGTCGAACCTGTTAGATTCCAATTGACGGAAATGATACCAAATACTTGACGAACTATTTACTGCTTTTCAATTATACAAGCAGATGTACGGCAAAGTTCTGCCGAGAGCGCCAGCCTAATATGATGCAGCAACAGCTTTGCATCCATCTAGGATTTTACTTGGACCTAAATACACACCGTTTATTTACGCTAGTGAAATCCATCAGATGACGAGCAGCGTTTGACGATGCCCAAATGTTTTCTTTGTTTTGGCTTTCCTACTCCTCGTACAGCTGGCTTGATCTAATACGGTCACTGATCGTCGACGTTTCCTGCTTTGCAAGCACGGCATCGGTCTTAATTAATACTTAAATGCACAATGGGTTAGGGTTGACGAAAAAATTAACAACAACAAAATACAGCATCCGATTCCGAAAGCAACTTTTGTTTTTCGACATGCATAGTTCGCTGTTTCAATAGCTCCTTGACTTGAACAAATTTTTGTATTTATTGTCCACGTTTTGCATGGCACGTTCTCTCGTTTGAATTAAAGTTCTCTACTTTGAATTCAAGATTTCAGTCCAACCTTTGAAAACTTATTATCCGTACATAAGCACTAAGCGCAATTTCTTTTACGTTTTTCTTTTCATTTTAATTCACCGTACAGAAAGGTTGCCAGAGCCAAACACCATGACGGCAAGAGAAATACGCCCAGCGATGATATCTTGAATAAGTTACAGCACAGATTTAGATCTCGATCTTACGCTTTACGGATTTCCGGAAATAAATTCAAAAGAAAGAAAAATTGGCTAGATATAAAATATGCATTTTTAAATTTTAAACCACAGCACCAAAAGTCTACCGGACAGGAAGTCGATATCTTCATTGAAGAACCTCTAGTAGACATAGCTCAAATGAGCCAATAGTTACTAGAAATTTCTTGTATGCATATTAACAAAATCGCAAGGGTTGACATTCAAAGTTTGACGCTAAGTAAATAAAAACACGCTACAGCTGGCAGGCCTTTCCGGCCACAAGCTTTGAAGTAGGAGGTGCAATCTCACCAGGCTCTGCGACGCATAGCCGAGATTCATTCTGTCTCGATTTGGTCAACGCGTGGACCGCTTTTTTTCTTGGCTTTGCGAGGCATGTTGAAACTTTAACGAAGGGGAAGTTTCGTAAGGAGGAAAGCGTTCACATCAAACATCGCAGCAAAGCACATCGTGTCAACACCCACATTGGCTCCGTAGCAGCGCAGAGTGTGCATCGCGCTAGAATCCGAGGCTTCGTGTTATAGCAAATTCCAAGGAAACCTCGACCTGATACGGCAACTGACATCAAGGTCGCAGAAAAATTCATGTCTTCCAAAATTACCCGATAACACAGAGTGATGACATCATTAAAATTCAGAGACGCTATCTCCTTCATCTCAAGTTATATGCTCATTACGAAGATGAAAACAAATAAAACTCTGAGAACAATATTGACGGTCTACAGGTAAGCTGATATTTATGGCCGTCGAGGATGGTCATTAGAATGCTAAAGGACGAACAAGCATGATGCACATAGTTTGGATTTCAGGATTGAACAAAGACATAGAAAAGAAGCAAACCTGACTCTGATTAACATGATCGTTTGGATGGATTGGCGATTTCGCTCCGAGACGACCTCCAAGCATTTCATTTGCTCGATTACTAACCACTTCATTAACATTCATGTTGGTTTGTGTACCAGAGCCAGTCTGCCACACAACCAACGGAAAATGGTCTCTCAATTTCCCATCAATAACCTAAAAAAAATTCGTACTACGATCAATCAAGAGAATGAACCTAAAAAGAGACATGAACCCATCGTCGTTAAAAAAAATAAAAAAAATTTGAATCCGATTTATTGCAATTTTCTCCAAATTTGTATAGTTGGGCACACAGTCTGTTATGTCCGTTAAGTGCGTTTCAATTTTTTTTTTTAACGAATCCGTTAGTTCCGTCCTAGTAAGGTCCGTTAGTTTTTATCCGATTTAGCGGACGTAACGATTAGCGGATTTAACTTGGTAAAATTAAGCGATTAACGCTTCAACGCTTTTGAAAAAGTTGGTACCAAGTCCAGTAAATGTAAAAGCATTACTTTTATCCCGCACCCCGTCCCCTCCTTTGCTGTTGCTGCTGTTGCTTTGTGTTGACCCTATCCCCCAGAACGGAACAGAGCGGATTGCCTGCTGGCCATCTACGCACCACGGTTGCAAGATAAGACAATGTGTTTTCTTACAATTTAAATTAAAAATTCCATTGAGCCTACTCATACATTTAAGGAGAAAATTATCTTGCAATAAAATCTGACATTGGATGGGAAGTTTTGAAAGAAACGTATTTATATTTACTCCCAGTTTTTTTGCATGAGATTTGCGAGTGAATTCGGGACCATTACTGGTAGTGTTTTCCAATATCTACCCTTCTATTCTACCAGACCATTCTCTCGCCGCTACCCAACCCACAAGGCTGCCGGTAGTGTTTCACCGAGTAAATTCAACTTGCATCGCGCTGGCCTTAGTTCTGATTGTGTGCTAGTAACTAGTGTTCACTCCAGCAGACACCAACCATTTTTGTGGCCCTGGGCATGGGCCATATGGCTGGGTTTCGCAGTATGCCTGATTAGAATATCCCTGTTTGCTCCCAAGGGCTGGTGCTGATTCTGGTACTGGTGACGTTGACATCTACTCCTCGTGCTGATGCTGCCTCTGGTCCTGTTATTCCGCCTGAGCTGAGTGGCGCTGGTGGCAACCCACCTCGAGGCTTTTCTTAGTTTTTGAAGATGAACTTCACAAAAGGATCGATCTCCCACAAATCTTTTATTCCAGTCGAAATGCAAGATTCTCGTTCTGATATTGCTTGTATTTCTTATTTAATTTCTGTCAATATCGAAGTTCTGATATTGCTTGTATTTCTTATTTAATTTAAAAATAATCACAAGTATCGGTGTCGAAATTTGAAAGCAAATACCTCTGTGTCTGTAGAAGATTGTTTTAATTCATCCTCGACATTTCTATACCATTGCCCTGACCTGATCGAACATTGAAGTGTGTAATGACAGCCAGGGCCTGAAAGCCAAGTTGCAGAGCTGGTTAGCGACATGGCTAGATGGCGGCTCCAAGATGGAACTCAAAGATGCTACCATCTTTGGGTAAGCCAGCCCTGATGAACATACCGTAAATCGGGGTGACTTTGCACATTTTTTAGCCTTAAACCTTTGTAAGAAGCCCTAGCCCTGTGCTGGGGCCTAATATTTGGTAAATTCAAGAAGTCCTAGGACTTGTAGAAGCAGTCTTTCAGTCTAGAAGAAAAACATTTCCTGTTAACCAGCTATTTGATTGTCGTAGTGTGTTCAAAGTCACCCTGTCATAGGTACTTTAGACGGTAGGTCTAAAAAGACATGCTAGTCACCAATAGACAATACATTGGGCTATCTACTGTGCTGCAAATTGGGAAAAGGTCAATAGAAAAGGTATTTTTGCAATGATAAATATGGCTTTGTGACTTTCCAAGCTAAAATTTTTACATGAAGTGGTTACCCCAACGCACTTTCAGCTGTGTCATTCAAAACGCAATGTGAAAACTGCGAGTTTGCAAACACAACAGTTCTTTAGAGAAAGCCCGAGGCCATAAAGCAGGCAAAAGATAAAAAGCATCTGCACCGGCTCCACATTGCCTAAGCTCATAAATGTTTTTAATTTGGTCCAAGAAAGATCGAGCTCTCTAGAAATTCAATAAGCCTCAGATGTGGAGTCCACATCAGCTGGTTTCCGGTTACGAAAGAACTGTCTGGATCCAGTCTAGCATTCTGGTTGTATAGAACACCTGCAATAAATTACCTGAAAGATTGCTTTATTGGAAGCCATAATTTAGGTTCCAGATTATCCACTCAAAGATCAGTCGAAAGTCACCCCAAATCACATTGAGAATCCGGGCTTACTTTGGACACTCAAGAATTAGAACATTAAGCTGCTGTATAGACATACAAACATACTATGACTCAATCGAAATGGGTTTACCCAGCCAGAGTTTCCTATAAAAATAATTAGGATGAAACTTTTCGGAGCACTATTTTTGACAGTTTTCCTAGGATGCCTAAGGCAGGCTTTCAACTTGATAAAGCCAAAGCAATAACCGCTGGTGTTACTGTTTTATATGGTGCATATGCGTGAATTGCTACGAGCAATCATCATTTTTAGCGGGACCATGCCAAACTTTATGTGTGACTGTGACGAGAATTTTCCCGAAGTCATCCTGTAATTCGAAGTCATCCTGTAATCCAAGTCACCCAATTTTATGACATGCATCACGTTCATCACAGCAACTCCTTCCAGCGCAGTAGTGAAAAGATCAGTTTCGACGGGAAAGGAAATCCGGATGGCCAGACGATTTCAGCTATCCGATTCCACATTTGAAACGCTTATGCTTTTAAAGGGCTACCTGCATCTTCTGGAGCAGCACCCCCATGACCCACCTAGATTTAAGCACTTTCTAAATCTTTTCTATTTCAAAATAAACTACTAAGCAGTTAATACTGTACATGTGCGCATACAAGCTAGCTATACGTAAACAAAAGTTTCATATAATTCATATAAATGAGTTTACGCGTGAATTAAAGTAAAAGCTTTACAAGATTTTAGGACTTTTTTTTACATCAAGCTCTATAATATGATAATCTGCTTATAATAAAAAGGACAGTGTTTTGGCTTCCAAATAATCAAAATACTCTTACCATTCAGGGCATCATGCCGGCTAGCGTAAAAAATGTTACTGTTGAGTGTAAACTAAGTCCCCTAAATCAAAAATTTTACGGATTCAAGGAGTTGCTAAATACTGAACGGACTTAACGCTTTTAACGCTTCTAACTGACTGTCTTAGAAAGCAACGCACAACGAGTAACGGAAGTTACTTTTCCAAGTAATGGTAACGATAAGCGCAAAACGGAAGATACTTTAGTTTTGAGGATATGCCTCGGCAATCAATCACAATTTTCAAATCTCCAAACTAAATCTTAAAAAACTACTTCTATGAAGGAGGCGTAAAGGCACCGTTTTAATAATGATAGTTTTAAAAGATATAAAACGATAAAAACACCCCTGCCTGCATTAAGCAGAAATCAGAGGATCATAGGGCCAAGAGCTGCATTGTAACACTTAACTGCAGATAGTTCTTGAGTACTGAACAGACAATGATTCAAAAAAAAGTCTTTTCTATACTATATTGTAAGTCTATTTTCTAACATTATTTTTCATCCTGATACGACAGAATCAAATGTTTAAAAAATATATTTTTTATGTAATCAGGCTCATACCCTTGTGGCACATTGACTGATAAATATGAAGGGTTTTACATACTCAAAGCTGATTTTAATTAGTGAAGCTAATGAGAAAACAATAAGACTTCCTCTTTTGTATTATAAGCCCCCGCCCTACTAAGTTTCAGACACCTGAGCAATCAATCAATTACATAGCAGACCAAGAACATAGCTTGAATTCATAAATTCTGCATTATTGAGCTCTGTCCTCAAAAAAGCAAAGAATGCTGCAAGGATACAGCGTACATAACTACCGACGTCACTGTAAAATACCTCAGCTCAAGTCAATAAAATTCTCTTAGAGATTGTCAATTCTTCCTGTGCGCTTTTGAAACGTAAGGTAACAGGAGGCACAGACCTTTGATTTAGACACCACAGAATCATGCATAGAAAAAAAATAAACTATTTGCGAATTCATTGCATATAATACCTCATCACATGCTTTAGAAATATGCTCCGCTAGTCGTCGGTCTAGCCCAAACTCGATGTTTACCAGAGCAGCTGCTTTTTTCAATATACCAAAGGCTCGTATCAGCGGAAACTACAATAAAAATTTACGAAATCAATAGAAATCTAATTGAACTTCCCATATCTCAGATCAAAAACCTGAACTGCTAAAATATATCCAAAATATATCTATAGCATTTCGTTACTTAATGCGCATCCATAAGTTTGATCTCAGTAAAATCAGTCGAATTTATTTTCCATTCAGGCTTTTGTAGATTGATACATAAGGTAACTTTATACAATCACAATCATGGCAATTATGCCATGAAATAACAAAAACCTGCAAAATATATAATAAAACGTTTCAAAATGAGACTCTGAGCTGAGAGCAAGTTGATGACCTAAGGTAGTAATCTTATGACAAAAATATCTTAATAAACTATTAAGAAATTAGGCATCCATAAAGACAGAGCTTACACATAATCTGGGGTTCTCGCTAAACATAATGTAAGGCATCACTTTTCTCTAGATTTTTAATGATTCAGTTATTAAACCACTAAATTTAGAAACAATAAGTTGCTAAGTCTGCATAATTACCTTAAGCTTATCCCTGAAGCAAATTCGTCTTCACTTAGTTCTGTTCACATGCAGTTGAATTAATTTATCCAGATAATGAACTTTTCATATCTCCATTTACTTTTTTAGTCTGTTACAATGAAGGCATTGGTGAGCCAAGGAAATTCTATTTGGAACACAATTTGTAATTAATTGCAAAAAATATTCAATTTCAGCTTTTGCTGAAAAAATCAAAACTACGTGTGCACCTAATGATTCAATTTAAGGTGTTAGCTAACCTTCACCTGGACTAGCTGCAGACCAACTAACCTTAAGCTTGCTCGTTTATGCAAATTAGTCTCCGCTAAGTTCTGCTCACATGCAGTTGGATTAATTTATCCAGATAATGAACTTTTCATATTTCCATCAACTTATTTCGTCTGTTACAAGTAAGGCATTGTTGAGCCAAGGAAATTCTATTTGGTACATAATTTGCAATTACTTGCAAAAAATTTTCAATTACTTTCAGCGTACGCTGAAAAATTTAAAAGTTGTGTGCACCTAACGATTCAATTTAAGGTGTTAGCTAACCTCTAATTGGACTAAACCAGGACTAAACCAGTTTTTTTAACACTAACACCAATTGCAAGCTATAAAAAGACGCGATAAAAATAAATGCCTTTTAAAATGTAAATAAATCGTCAGCTTACTGGCATTCTTTCATCTTCATCTCCGATAGGAAAGTTTATTTTCGACCTTTCCGTTTGAGCACCGTAGTATTTGTCTGCTGGAACTCGAACTTCACCCATAGTATCACTTTCTAGGCGAAAACCAGCCTGCAGAGACAAAAAAGCTCCCTTTGAGGCGAACGTCCTTGCAACTCAGAAGCTCAGAGAAGGATCTCAGGTTCCTACCAGATACAACCCGTGAAATACTATTCCAAAGGACAACCGACACTAACCATTTTTTGCAAAATTGTGCAAATCGATCTTTGCGGAAGCGAAGAATGCAGCTTAAAACTTAGAGGAAAACGTCGAGATTGCAGAGACGTTTTGAATATTAATCCTGAAAGGCGATGCACTCCAGGTCGCGCTGCCATGGCGTTGTCGGTTATGGCGTTCTAACGTTAAGGCGTAAAGTCTGTCCCGAGGGTACGTCCGATTCACTCCGCCTTTTTCCCAGCGCAGGCGAAGACGACTTGGAAAAACCAACCAAAACAAATTTGGCGTCCCCGAAACTCCATGCGTCACCGCCGAATATGGTTTCATACACTGGCAATCTGCATAAATGGGAAGTTGGGCATAAGCCTACTTTTTAATTTGACTTTTATGAAATGCGTTGATAGGATTACAACATATGAACCACCAAGCACCAAAAAATCTGCCACGATATTAAAACGGAAAATGAAAATCTACAAACTCAAGAAAACGAAGACCACCTCGTGGCAAGCAGGACGCGAAGAATCTGTTGCTCCAAGGAGGACATGCAGGCTTAGCAAGCTTGTGTTATTTCGCTCACGATGACCGTACCAAGAACTCCGCGAAGCTCTTAAGGAACAAACGTTTGTATTGAAACCACAAAAAAAAAAAGAATCAGAGACATAGTTAAGTTAGGTGGTACTCAATGTGCGAAATAGTCGTAAGAGACACGGAAAGTGGGATCATTGGTATCTGCAAAGTTATGCAGATATTTATAAGCAATTAGGTCGCTTACGCCAAGCCTAGGTTGTGTTAAAAAGCTTAGGCCTATTGGATGATGGATTTTATGGGTGGGTTTTACAGGTGGTCCTATGGTGTCACTTCAGTCTTAAAAGGAATGTAAATATCGAACGTACGAATGCTATTGTGTAAGTTTATCTAAGGTTACCGAGGGAAAAAATGAATCCTTGAATTTCATCGAACGTAAATCTAAACGGAGTTGGTATCCAAAGTCCCCATGTGGTACTAAGGAAGAAGAAGGACAACAACAGCAACACGAGCAAGAATTTATTTTACCCAATTAGAACTCCAACGCAAAATTTTTAGAAAGATTCACAAGCTGGTTGTCTTAATGGGAAGGAGGGCTCTTCATAGCATGAGCTAATCGGTAGTGAAGAGCACTTCCCCGCCCCCCATACTTCGTGTATAGTGCGTTTAGTTGTCTGTAATAAAAATATTAAAATATCACTTCAAATAGTTTTGTAAATACTTTCCAATAGTGGATCAACAAGATGAAAAGTTTTCATTGTAATTTATAGTTATTACTTAGGTTTTGTGCCACTGAAACAAAAGCACGCATAACTGATACGCGGCAAAAAAGATAATAAGAATAAAATAAACAAATAAAAAACATGAATTTACCGTTTGACCTGCATCCTACAGACATTATTATAATTCGTGAATCGATGATTCGATTAAGGATAGTTGGACCTACAAACCTCAATCATTTCTCACCGCATTTGCCACTGTGGATTTCCGTATTGCATAGCTTTCCATCTAAATCGTTTCTTGTGATCTTAGGAAACACTTTTACTGAAAAAAAAGTGAATTTAAGGACGCAAGTAGCTTTCTAATCATGCATTAGCATGCCTTTGCTGACTATCTTAAATTGTTTAGTTTAAGAATTTGTGCTTTCGCAAATAGTTGGGAAGACAAGTAAGCCGGAAACAACATTTTACTTATTTTGCAGAATAATAACAACAACAACAACAACAACAACCGCAAGATTAATTTTGATATGCTATTCATAAAGACATCAAACAGATAAAATAAAAGAAAAAGAAGAATGAACTCGAAATGAAAACTGAAAACGTACATGCATTTTTGGAAGACGGAGGCATCCTCTATAGCCTCAGGGCTAATCGGATTGAGAATGCCACCAAAATCTGAGTTCGCGTTTATATTTTATACACACAACGAGAGTACTCTCTCTCGTTTAAGGTACAGCTAAGGATATTATAGTCTATCTAGGTAGCCTCTCATACAGATGCTAATTTATCATCGGTCTGAGTCTTTGCTCCGACATGGATATAAATCTTTGAAGCATAGTGGGGATTAATGGATCAAAACAAGCGCCATTGAATAAAACGTGATCAACCTTTCAACGTTTAGTGTGCAGTTTGGTCTACACAATTCGGAGTGAATACGAAGGAAACGCTCGTGTGCAAGATTGCAAAGCATCCACAAAGTGACACCGCGATTCCGAAACCTAAAGAAATATCTTACGATACTTCTATCCAAAGGCAGATGCAATAAAATAATTGCAATAGTCATTCCATCACCAAATCAATCATCAAATCAATCACATTAGGCACTCAATAGAATTACACGATGCGTAAAGGATATCAAAAATTACTACGTGAGTACATTCGTCCAAAAATGATATATGGAGCGACTTTATAAGGCTTGCCAGTGAAGATAACACCATATTTCTATCGAAATATAAATCACTACTAAAATTTATTATAGGTATTCCATCCAGCACCAAATATCTCAATAATCTATTCAGTAAACTCAATGTAAATGCAAGATCGTAGATAGGAATCAGAAGTTGTAAAATGCGTGTATTTATTTGAAGTTACCCTTACGCAGCTGCCAGTAACGCTTTGATTTCCTTTTTATTTCGTTCTTCCCCAAGATATATTCGCCAATGTTAATAATGCAAGCACATAAGTATAAGCCCTTGACACTGGCCCTTTCATGAAGCGCCATAAGGAGGGCAGCGAAAGATTTGATAACTTATGTGGGGCTTTATCGTCACAAAGGTTTGGTCACTTACGACGCTGTGTGACAGCGCTCTTGGTGTTGCTAAGGGTATATCGCAGTTCAACAGTTCTTTCTGATGTCGCTAGCCGTCGTAACCTTCTATGTAGCTTATGCATCAGAAGCCAATGATGTCCAGCAACTAATGTATAGGAGAAGGAAGAGTTTATTTACCAAATGGTATTGCTACATTGAGACAGGAGGAGAAACGTTTTAGCTCGGACTGTTCAAAGTTTGAGCTTTCTTTAGCTACTGTATATTTAATCCTGTTCCATAAACAAGTACCTCTAGTAGAAATACTGAACCGGCTTATTCCAATTAATTGCTTTTCAATGTAGCCAAACTTTGACAGTCGAGTTTTGTATCGATCATTAATTGGCCTGAGACATGGTGCAAACACAGTTGGCTGCAGGTTATGCTGGTGCTTACATACAAATGTCATTGTCTTACGTATGTTAACCTCAAACACGTTAAGCAGTTAAGGAGCTGAGAGTGCGATAATCTGTCTGCATATGAGACGATTCGCATAGCTTATTTTTGGAGCTTAAATATCCTCAAGAGCTTACTTTTGCATGTGCTTTCTGAATATTGGGTTTGAATTATACAATAATGAGTATACAATATACGAACCGACTCCGGGAGCCCGAGAGAGACTTTTATTGGCTGACTCCGGGGTTGGGAATGAGAGTAGAATATCGACCGAGCATATCACGAATTATGAAGCCATTCAGATGTGAGAAGTATTCATGGATGGAACATTTCGCGTGGCTCCGCCACTGTTTAGCAAAGTCTTCATGATTTTGACCAGGCGTGGTGACAAATTTGTTTTCCCATTAATGTTCGGTTTGCTGCCCAATAAGACAGCCGGAAACTTACAATAAGCATTTTGAAATGGTGCGCGCCAACGGCCACAATTCTACTCGGAATCAGTTTGTGTAGACTTTGAATCTGTGATCCACGCGCCACTTTCAAAAAAATTCTCAGATGCACAAATCAGGGGATGGTTGTTACATTTAGTGCGAAACCAAAAGGAGCATCTGGCAGAAGAGCAGCTGTTGAGGGAGTACGGAGCAAATGCAGAGTTTGCTCTACAGGCTAAAATGATAACTTCTGTTGCCTTTGTTCCAGAACAGGATGTTATTGCCGCGCGAACTGTACTGGAAGAGCAACTACCACCTCAGCTGGAGCCAATTTTGTCTTGGTTTATTAATGCGTACGTACGGCGGCTGAGAAATAATGGCACGTGCTTTTTGCCGGCCTTTTCTTAACCAGCGTGGAATGTGTACCAGCGCACATTGGATGGCAGCAATCGTGCAAGCGACTTCACATAGGCCTGGCATGGAAAGCTGCAGGTGGTATTCGGAGTGGCCCATCCAAAGCTATGAACATTCATCAACCTGCTGAAGAAGCTACAGAAGGGCTTTGACGCCGACTATGAAAGATTTGTGGAAGGCTATGCTGCACCTCACAAGCGCAGGCGCTTCGATGAGGCGGACCAGCGAACATTAAGCAAGGTTAGCAACTATGCTCGAGATAACATGGTGGAGAATTTAAGAGGATTATCCCATAATTATTCATCCAAAATAATTTAAGATTGCTTCTCTTCTTCAGCGAGCATTAACGTCTTATTTAAATATATGCAGAACGTCGCAAGCAGTTTGTTTTGTGCGTGTCTAATGTCATACTACAGCCTTTCTCATTTACAAACATGTACCTCATAGAAATACATAATCAACATCATGACAACTAAGTGCTAGCCGCAAAAATCTGAATTGATCAATTACGTTGAGAATAAGAGTCAGAAAAACATGTATAAGGCTCTCATACAATCGCACCATATGGACTTTAGAGGCATGACTTATTGTATTTATTTTTGTGTTCAGGGCTTAAGGTTTATGTTGGGAACTAAAGCTGATGTCAATTGCTAGTTATTGGCACGTTTGATTGCGTGATTGCTTATATTGTAAAACTAGTAAAGCGGACTTGATGTCACGGTTCGGTGCGCTTGGCAAGGCTGTGGCATTTCGAATGACTATGCGTGCAGCGCTGTTTTCTGTATTGGCCGAGATATTTGAGCGTGGTTTTTGGGAGGGTACTTTTGAGGTTAAGTTTGTTGAAGTGGTTGCGTTTAAGACAACTCGTCAACTTTGCAATCTTCTGTTGTCTGACATTGCTCTACAACATGATAGGCGATGATGGTAGGATCGTTACGAAACAAATTATTATTCAATCTTATCTACTTTAATCGATGGGACACTTTAAAGAGTACGATGCCTCTTTGGAAACATGTGATGGTGGAGCGGAGGACTATCACCATGCCCACGCATCTGTTGTCTGACGCGCTGTTTAGGCGACGGACTGTCACCGAGGCGACAGCAATTAAGTCAACGCAAAGGCGATCAGTCTCCTTGGCAGCTGTAATTAAATGTATTTGTTAGATTAATGTTTGATGATGTGGAGTTAAGCAGCAATTATGCAGTCTGGCGCATTATATTTACTATGATAACCATGGAGATGTGAAAATTGACGTAGGCAAGGATTAGCATAAATATGCAAAGCGAATAAGATCAGGTCAGTCAAATAGTAAAGTGAGAAGAAAACGACAAGGACAGCAATCGTGTTCTTTGGCTTCGGTTTGGCTTCTTAACTCGATCACCACCGCATTTGTTTTAAGTGAACAATAATCGTGTTCACCACCTTCGTCTCGTCAACAGATGGGTTTATTTGGCGACTGCAGGATTATCTCCTGGTCCAAAGCATTTCGGTTAATGTAGAAAATGCTGATCGGCGGAAGGCTACACTTCGTCAAAGTATGGGCGTTAAGCTTTTTAACCGTTTTATCGATAGCGTGAGAACAACCGCAGCTGCAGGGCATTCCTTCGATCAAGCGGCAGCTGCGGTGAAAGCTATGATTCAAGCTGTGCCGTTAGAGATTGCTGAGCGATTTCAGTTCGCACGTCGACGCCACCGTCAGTCATTATTGCCATCCGAATATATGGTGGCCTTACGACAGATCTCCCTGACATGTAGTTTTGCCAGGGACGCCGATGGCATCGAATCGAAGGGATTACGCGATCAGTTCGTGTGCGGGTTGGCTAGTGAAGAAATTCAGCGATATTTATTGCAACAAGCGAATTTGACGGTGGATAATGTAGTCCAACTATCAGAACAATTCGAACGAGCGAGAGTGACAGCCACGTTATTCCAAGGGACGGTAGAAAACAATGAAATTAATCAGAGTTCATCGAAGTTTCAGAAGGCCTCAGTTGCGGTCGAGACTTTGGGCTATGTTCTCGCTGTGGAGAAACCCACGATGCGTCGACCTGCAGATTCAGGTATACGAAGCGCCATCAGTGTGGCATCGTCGGCCACCTCCGGAATTTTTGTCGAAACAAACTTGGTGCCGCATCCAAGGCAGCTGGTGGTAGTCGAAATCGAAGGCAGGCGTTCAAGGTAAAGGCATTGGCGGACGAAGAAAATTTATCTTGCGAAGATTCAAATTACGTAAAAAATTAAAAAAGCAGGGCGAGTCAAAAATTTTGCGTGGATATCTGTTCTAATGGGGAACAGCACCATGCTTAGCCGAACAGATTGGGAACGGATTGGATCGCATCCGCTGAAAACGGCAAAGAAATCGTTTCAGTCATATTCGGGGCACGAACTATCGGTGATAGATTACGGGGGGCGCCTGGACATTGAGCTTCTGCCCGTCGAGTCGAAATCCAGCAAGAAAACTTATCCAGCCCGTAACATGGCTGAAACAAGGCTAGTGCATTTTTGTTGTAGACAACACCAAAATGTCACTTTTGGGTCGTCGCTGGGATGGACTTATTGAAAATCAATGTCGGGTTGTGCCGCCGAGTTGAAGCTACGAGCATGGTTAATAAATCCGAATCTACAACTCAAGACAATATTTTGAAGGATTTGTTGTGAGGATTTGGAGACTTGTTTAATGATGAGCTTGGTAAAGTAAAAGGCATCAAAGCAAGCGTTACCATGATTTCTGATGTAGGTGTTCGGAAGTTTTTTCCCTGTGCGACGCGTTCCTTTCGCAATTGAGAAAAAAGTCGATATGGAATAGGATCGTCTGGAGCAGCGCGGCATCTTGGAAAGCGTGCAAGGTGATTTATCCTTACCGATTGTCCTTGTGGTCAAACGAAGCGCTGCAGTGTTCAGAATTTGCGCCGATTTCAAGGTATCAGTGAATAAGGGACTTCTTGTTGAACAATATCCGTTGCCCCAAGCCGAAGATTTATTTGCAAAGCTCGCTGGAAGCAAATATTTCACGATGCTCGATTTGAATGAAGCTTTCCATAAAAAAGAATTGGTCGTCCACACGAAACGAGGGTTGTATCGATGCAATCGCTTGCCGTTCGGTATTCCGTCTGCTCAGGCGATCTGGCAAGGAGATATTCCAACGAACGATGGAATCGATATTACGCGGTTTTTCGGAAACAGTGGCATTTATCGATGATATTTTGGTGGCAAGTCGAACGCCGGAAGAGCATGCCACGCAGTTGCGCGCGGTTCTCGAACGTTGCGGAGAACTCGGACTGCGCTTCAGTCTGGCGGCCAAGGTGACCAAGATATACGACGCTTTCCACCCCATACTTGCACTTTTTTAACTTCAGTTTCACTCCATTCAGGTGTTATGCGCGCAACACTACGCCTAGGTTCTAGTTGTGGTTGTCGATGCCTGACCCCCATATGATCGTGTCGTCAAAAAATGCACCACAAATTTCGAATTTGCAACCCAGTCAATATACGATCTGATACACGCATCCATGACACTGGTCCAGTTGCAATTCCAAAGGGCATTGCGCACAAATTGAAAAAGATCACGGTGCGCTGCGAGCGTAGTCTTTCTCCGGTCTTTCTCCGCCATGCGAATGTTCCAATATGAAGATTGTGTATTGACGACCGAAAATATAACATTCCCGATTCCGATGCTGTCGTATACATCAGAGACTTTCGGTAGAGGATAAGCATCCACATCCATGCGCTTGTTGAGTTGGCGGTAGTCCATGCAAAATCGCGTTCCCGTTCTTTCGTTAGAATGAAAACTGCTCTAAACCTCCACAAGTTCTTAGGTTGATAAACGTCCTATTAAAGCTGACAGAAGAAGCAGAGTTACATTCTGCTTGTTAGTAGAGGTTCTCTGCACATTTTCAGCGACTTATCGTCACAAAACCGTACAGAATATATGTAGCAAAAACTGAACCTGACTATAAAGCATATATCATTACCTCATCCTATGGGACAGGCAAAGTGAAGAAAAGAATCAGCCATGCTTCACACGACTGAAAAAAACGATCTTTTCCAATAGCGGTGAGATTTATGTCCTAGGCATATCAGTGGCTACTTCAAAAATTTCCGGCCTTGTTACTTGGAATCATGGGAAGAGAAGCACAGTTATCTGAGCACCTGCCAGCCATTAGCAAAATAACCCGCTACCGAGAGGGATGGTATATACGGGTAATATCTCCACATGACGCACTTGGATGAGCAAAAAGCGCATGCGTTTAGAAATAAGACACTTGAGGAATCAATGCAGGCTGAAGACGACGACTTATCGGGAAGGCAGCCCGGCGGCCCGGTTCATGCGAAGGAAGTAGACTAATCGTATAGCCATCGAAACCGATTGCGTGGATGAGTTTTTAATGCGTAGATAAAGATGGAAACTTTGCCAATTTAATTTTTTGAAATGTATATTGTCTGCTAATTGAGTTATGGGCAATGTCTTTTCTCATGTACTAGCTTACCGAGTCCAGTAAGCAAAGAGTTTATTAGTAAACGCTATATTTAAAACAGGCGTTCAATAATGGCTCTTGTCTTGTATATGCTTTCCAGGAATAGTGAAAATCAGATGTTTCTGATGCATGGAGATGGTTATGTATGGTTGGATAGTATTTGGTCTGTGGTTGCCACATTATTTAGTTAACAAGAGTGTTAGTGGAAGGTCATTTGATTTGTGTAAGACTTCCAAAAAAAATATTGCTGAGTCAGTTGCAGAACTGGAACTTTACCTTGCAATGGCCCAGTTACATGCGTTTTGCATTGATAGATATGAGAAGGTAAGTTAAAGAGGAGAAAAGTTATTGTTGAGTTACCTTTCCTTGCTTTGTTGAGGGTCTTTTATTTTTATTTTTGGAGTACCAAGAAACATCTTGTTTGCCCTTTGCTTGTAGCCACCAAGGCTAGTGGTCCGGGTATAGTCATGAGTTAATAAGTGATCCTTGAGAGGGTTGTGTTAACAATATGGTGTATAAAATTTGCTAATGATCATTAGGAGGTAACAAGCTCTGTTTTGCCAGATTTGAGTTTAGCAGTTTTTTGCCAGGTAGAAAAGCTTCCAGTGACTTATAGGTTCCATACGTAAAGTTTTTAAATATGGATTTCCAGCAGCCGGCCTCTGGTAACTAAAGGCATTCTAGTAAACATCACACCCTATGCACCTGGCATCATATCTTGCGTTCACTTCAGATTCTGCCTGGATTAAATTTCAACAGTCTTTTCTCTGAGATCAGTTGAAACACCTGGTCAAGTAATCATTGTATGTAACACTGAAAAGCTTGTTTCTCGGTGCAATAATTTGCCTTTTTTGCGGTTTTTGTTGACAGGTTGAGTCCATAACCATGCTATATACATTGAATCAGGGTCTAACAAAAAAAATCCATTTCCAGAGCTATTTGTTTGTGTTCAAATAATCTCAATCTCATCAGTAGGTACTCTGTGTTTGAATAATTCGTGTCTGAAGACAGCTATGCTCCACAAAATTTAAGTTGAGATTGAATGGCATAACCAGAACGCTGGCTGCATTCCTTCACACACTGGTTTGGCAGCTTTCAGATAGTCTCAATTCGCCTCTATGTTGTCAGCTCGGTTATGTTTGTGTCAGCTTCCTGGTTCTGTCTCATCTTCATTAGGGCTTTCATAACTGTTATAAATGCACAGGTAAATGTAGACATCAGTCATTTTCACTGCCTTGTTTTATTGGATAAAGTAGATGGTCCTGGCCCTAGCAGGTTTTCCAGATGAGTAGCTAGTTTAATGCAATCAATTTGATCAGCTGCATTGAGGATGTTTTTTGTTTTATTCTAAATGACTGTAAGCACCACCACACAAGTGCAACCATTTGGCACTTCGCTTCAGCAGCAGAAGAAAAATTTAGAGAAAATTATTCCATGGCAATGATGGTTCTGCGAGGAATCACATAGTGTTTTATCATATATTAAAAATTTTAGAGTGCTCTGCTGCAGAACTTATCATCGAATTTAGTGTGATTGCTTTTGTTCTTTGTAAATATTAAAAGTAGGATTGTTATTTTGAGAGCCTGGAAATAATATAGTGTGAGCTGTGAACCTCTTGTCACAGAGATTTCCACCACTAAATAGTGTGCTATGACTTGGGCATGATTTTTGAGAAGCAAAACAAGAAAGAAAGTCATGACGTACATAGGTGCATCAATAGTACATGATTGGTGTATAGAATGGTGGATTAAATAATTGAATTATATGCTCATTTAAGCTCATTTTCCTGAAAATTAATTGGCATGTTAAAGCCTCTAGTATCAGTAGTAACCTCTATGTATTTTATTCAGAAAGAAGCTTTCAGTATGGGCTTGACATTTTGAGGTAGCTAATCGATATAGATATCTTCTTCTAGCAATTTCCATCTTTGCCATACAACTTTCCATCGTCAGACATCCACAGATTTTCGAGATACTGATTTTAACTAGGCCACCATCCTATTATTGCCCCACAAGTAATTAAAAAAAAACTGATTGCAAGTTTGGTTCTCCTGCTAAATGCCATTAATTTATTCTTAAGCTTCTCGCCTTGCTGTAGATAACTCAGTTCAAATTATCACACATGATTTTGGTGTTCTCGCAATTATTGCTATAAATGCCATCTTTTTTGCTAAGATTTGTTTGACCCTGTCATTAAGGAACATGCAAAGCCACTGATGAAAAAATGTCACTCAAAAGCAGAAGAGCTATGCAGACCTACTTTGTTAATGAATTCTAAGCACATTGTATAATGGGTGTAATATGTGATAGTGTAAAAACAGAATTCTTTAATAAAAGAATCCGTCAACTGTGATTGCTTTCCTGGTTTTGTTATCCATGTGAAAAGAGAGTGTTGTATTGACTTCTATTCTTGTATTTTGTTGCCTTAGGCTCCAACACATAATTCAAAATTTGTTGATTGCTCTGCAGGATCCTGTCAAGAGGTACTAGTGAAGTTGTTAGCTGTTTATTTTAGTTTTATTTCATCGTTTTGTTGACCCTGGGTTTGAGGTTGAAGATAATCACTTTTATTTACTTTCATGAATTGGAAAATGTTTCGTTTTCAATTATGATGATTAAATCATTTAAATGCAAACACTGAAACGCAAGATATGCTTGATAGACTGTTATACTGATGCTATTGATCCCAAAAAAGTTTTGTTCATATTTTTAAGGCTACATGTCATCCTTCAATGTTTATTTGTGACGTTGGTCATGTATGGTTATGGGCAGAAAAAACATGTCTGGTGCGCTTTCACATGAATATCGCACATTGAAGCGGTATGGTAAATCTCTAACCGATGAAAAAATAATGTAATAATTGATTATACTTCTGCATACACATATCTTTTCTGAAGCAAAAGTCATCTATAGTGAACCGCTATATTTTTGTACAGTGGTAGTGGCTTCAGTGCGCTGCTTCGTTGGATTATGAGTTACGGATTTTTGAAGACATAAGCCCTCTTAAAACGTGCACGGTTGCTTTTTTACCCGAGATAAACTGAACACCTCAGAGCAGCTGTCTTAGAGATTACCTGTGTCATGATCTCAGCAATGTTTGACTTTGTTACTTGGAATTTTTAGATGTTTCCACGTTTTGCTAATTGATGTTGATTGAAATTCTTTGTTTTTTTTTCTTTAGTGTCTGAACGCTTGTAGTACCGAATTGGTGAAAGATTTGTTTAGTGAAGCTTCATGTAACTCCTCTTGTGTAGGTTATTGGGGCTGTTGGGCCTTTACACTGATGCACCTACATTAAATTAAATTGTTGTACTAGAGGCTGCCTATTATCATTTTCTTAAAGTCCGGTGTCATAAATACATACGTACATACATACATACATACATACATACTTACATACTTACATACATACATACATACATACATACATACATACATACATACATACATACATACATACATACATACAT
>QQSS02252140.1:0-20483 GCA_003687565.2 Craspedacusta sowerbii | reverse complement strand
CGCTACTAATTACTAGAAGTAAAGGAAAGATCTGCGTAACAGCTGTAGTAAACATTACTGATATGGACGACACAAACCTGATTAAACACTCCGATAAAGTACCTACACGATAAACACACTTCCGTAAACAATAACTAGCTCTCACAAATACGGATGCGGAGGAGCATGCATCTGCACAGACAACTACGTCGTACGTTAATTATGGACAACATTCTCAACAACTCTCGCTCTACTCTCGTACTCTTGCTTTGCTAGGCCCGCGTTCCTCCCTGGCAATATAATTACCCAGCAAGCTTGACATCACGTTTTTCATTAACAGGAATGGACTGTGACGCAATCAGGCAGTCGTTTCTGGATGAGAATGCGTTAAATAATTGTAATTTGTAGGTTCCCTGAAATAATAGTCTATTGCTCCCTGAAATAACAGTCTATTGTTCTAAATTAAGTCAATATCCTTCATTACATAAGGATTTTATTTCTATATGCTATATTTAAAAAATCAAAGAGTCGGCTCTTTAGATTTGTGAGTCGGCTCCCGTCGTTCGTGTAAAAGAGCCGGCTCGTTCGCGAACGACCCATCACTACTCAACAGTTGCACGAGATCGTCACAGTTTTGGCAGCCTGCCCCCAAATCACTTGGGCATTGCCAGCTGCGCTGTACGCGAGAAGAATCCCTTGTAAATAATCAAATACATTACACATTTCACTTACATTACAAAGTGACAAGATCACTTAGCAATTATTAAAATGAAGTATGCAAGATGATGCTTGATTATCAGACTTATTTATTGGCTATTTTACGAGCATCAAACGACGATGAATGATTTTAAGTACCCAAATAACAGTACCTCTTCCAATTAGCAGAATCCATTTTGGGCAAAAAAGCAAAAAGATTTTACGTATGAACTGAAGCAGGTTTTGATACAACTTTATTTCAGCGTTGCTACTTTGCAGCCTCCTGGAGCATCTTCTCATGATTCATGACAGTGCCTGAACATCCCACTGGAAATTTATTCGTGAATTTTCGTATCCGAGCTAGGGGTAGGCCGTACGCGAACTCTCTCTTCCAAGCACTTCTAACCGCTGCAACTAAACACGAGGTAGGCAGTGAAGTGAAAGAATTTTTCAAGAAGATTGATATCCATGAAAATTGTGGGGTGGAAATGAAGGGTGGATCCATAGAGTCGCTCAAAAATTTGAGATCATGGAGACGTAGCGCGCGCGACAACGCAACCAAACTTCTCAAAAAAGGCAGGTAACGACGAGGAACAGTAACGTCATCGAGCTACCCGTGGAAATAGTAAAAAGTAGAGATAAAAAGGAGAAAATTCGCCAGTGCCTGAGTGGACTGACTATTTCACGAAGACATTGATAGTTCCCAAGGATTGGCACGCCAAAAATTGACAGAAAGACTGGAGCAGCAGATCGTTGTAAAGTTCGGTCGTAGAGCACGAGGAACTGTTCACCGCGCAAGACCCAGGGAATAACAAGGCGCTGGAAAATTTTCGGTTAGTCGTCACCGAAAGCAGACAAGCTCTGTTGTCTCTAGCCCGTACAGTGAATTCGAGGAGTGATCTATTCAGTTACGCATTTTGTGATGCAAAATAGAATCCAAGGCTTAAAAGCTCGCTTCTGGAGAGATAAGGCTTTATTGAAAAAAAAAAAAGTCCAATTGCGGAATCTTGTTATGTAGTCCTTACTGATCACATTGCCTTTATCTGACACTGTAGACTCAAATCCTCTGATTCCATAGATTAGTTTCCTGTGCCTTTACACTAAACATTGTGTGAGGGGGCTTTCGGTTTTACTGTCTCGCTTGATAAGCTCCAATAGCCGTTCGACTGACCTGGTTTGACTAGCTTGGCGTGCGTTTGTTAGGTTTATCGTTCCTGCTAACACTCAAAATATTGGGATCTATTAATTCGAGTTAGAAGTCAGTTGTCGGAGCCAGTCGAGGCATTAAAATTTTGAGGCAACAAGATGGCTTGGTTCGTACGGCTGTCCGAATAAAGGAAGTTAGAACTGATGTGAGAGTTATTCTTCTTCTGGCTGATTTGACGTTTGAGCTTCAGGTGAAGTCAGTGGGATGGGCTCTGGCACGTTTTCCATCCTGCAGATTGGTCGGATTTTTCGTAAACGCATACGATTTCTTAACGTTACCCGGCGACTTCCATCGGTTACGACCTTGCACTGTCAGTTGGGAAAAACCTCCGTTACGACCCCAGTGTTAAGCCACTTTGTGGGTCTGTTCCCAGTCTGGCTTTGAATCTGAACGAGTCACCGACGCGGAGGGGCTGAAGATCCTGTCCAGGGTTTGACATGACATGACGCTTGGCTAAGGCGGTCTCCCTACCATCAGCTATTAGCTGCCACACAGAACAAAGCGGTTGTATTAACGCGCGAGGTAGGTGATTCCGAATGGGGCGACCGAACAAGGCTATTGCCGGTGATAAACCCTGATCTGCCGTCGGGGTGTTCCTGTGGGTCCTGATGGCCCGGCTGCCGTCCTGTGTCTGCTCTTCCTGTGAATGGGTTTAGGTTTCCTGAAAGCTGTTGCTTTGTGGATTTCACTGCGACTTCTGCTCAACCTTTACTCTGCGGATAATGGACGGAGGATTGCTACTTTCTTCTGTCCTATTCTTTCAACATTTCTGTGTACTCTTTTGAGTTAAAAAGAGGACCTCCATCGGCGGAGATTTCTGAGGGTGCACCGTAGGCTGAAAACCATCTCAGTAGGAGTGGTTTGGTGTTGCAAAAGGCAGTTGACAGGACCTATTCAAACTCTACCTACCCGGAATACGTATCGGCGTAAATGATGTACTGGTGTCCAGCAAAGCAAAATGGGTCGATTACAACCTGCTCAAAGGGAAATTCAGGACGCGGAGTGGTTATTGGTGGTTCGGATCGCTGTGAGGGTGCGTTCTCGTTGCAACGTTTGCACTGGTCTCGCTTAAGGCGAATCGCCGCATCTAAGCCGGGCCAGAATAACCTCTCCCTTGCATTGGCTAACATGCTGTTTACCCCTTGATGGGCAGAGTGAAGCCCTTCCAAAATGATCTTCCTTAGTTCCGATGGGATGAGAATTCTGTGGTCTTTGAAGGAGACGTTCCCGATAACACGGAGTTCATTCTGCATTGCCCAATATGCGCGCAGATGCGGGGTAGATCATCTCGTCGGTCCTGTCCTGTCCTCCCCTGTTGAATTTGTTCGCATAGCATTCTTCGTGGTCGAATGCGGCCGCGCTTTTTACGGCCTCCCATATTATCGTGGGAAGATTGCGACCAGGTGCGAATCTGACTGCATACGTTGAAGCGATGGTGTCATCGGACATTAGGATTTGCACTTTTTGAGCTTCGGGCTGGCGGCCGGAGGCACTGTCCACGACTGTCATGGCAAGCGACCGTCCTGGCAGGTGCACAATTTTAAAGTCGTACGTTAGCATTCACTGCTTGAGGCACAAAAGGCGCGGGTTGGCTATGGTCTCAAGCTTCCGATCGTCTAGGATGTTTACAAGTGGCTTGTGGTCAACAGCCACTATTAGTTCCTGGCATGAAGTTCACTTGAGCCTTAAACTACAGCGAGTGCTTCGCCTTCGATTGGTGCGTAGCGACTTCTGCTGGGTTGAGAAACCTCGAGCCGACAAATATGAGTCTCAAATGATTGGCTTCACATTTCGGTGAATGCGGCAGTGGGCATGTGCAGTGTTTCTGGGTGAGGGTGAAGCCGATCCCTGTTTTTGACCAGTCGGTGGTGAGACATGTTGTGCGGTCGATTTTGAATGAACGGACGCCATCCCGAACAAGTCTTACAATATCGCGCTTAGACTTAGCAAAGGTAAGGAAAGGCAGTGACTCAGACGGATATAAGATCGGTTACATTTCGAGTTGTCCTTCGTGTCTTGCAAAATCCCTCTTTTGAGTCATTCCAAGATCATGAAATAAGAAATTTATTTAAATAATATTACACGTGGCTCTAATTTATTTGGATCTTAAACAATCGCCTAATGCAAGACTATACTCCAAAACGACAGGTCACTCTGTCAGCTTTGTTGAGCTGTCTACATGCAAGAACAGCTCAAAATACTACGGCACGGGCGACTTTGATGAAATACACATCGAAGAGGAAACGCCACTTGGGTTTATGTAGTTATAGCGTTTGCTAAACATCAAGATGGATTCATTGCTCTCGCGAAAAAAAAAAACTATCGCAATCAGCACCATCTCTCAAACTCGTATAACTGATAAAACTGGTTTAACAAGTAGATTTGATATTCCTCTTTACAATTTCATTGGCGAGAAAAGCCTACATCATCTACACCACTACTGCAACCCAACACCGTGCCCAGAACTTTGCCTTATTTTTCAGAAACAGAACATTTGAAGGCAATCCTTTAGCTGAAAGCTTCCCAATCCAAGATGGCTTGCAAACTAGTCTCTTTCATTTAGAGACTCATTTCAGATTACCAGCATCATGCACTTCGGCAAAAGTACCAATACCAAGGATAAATTGTTCACAGCAAAGAAGCTTCGTACACAGAAGCTTTAGAAGGCCATTCACACTCACTCTGAAGCAGTCACTCAGCCTTAAACCGCCGCCAATCAACTAACTTTTGATTACCCCGAGTTGGAATATCATCAGGATTAGAGTTTACTGATATACATTCCAAGATTCAAGAATAATCTGATGATTGAATAAATAATAGCCAATTCTAACAGAAACATCATAGTGGCTAGTATTCTCACATCATTAGACAAATCACTCAGAGTGTACTAGGGAAACATTTACTGCCAAGAAACATCCAGGAAGCTCTAACTCTGAACTAAAGTGCACCTTCAACTACCTTGGTGCCTCAAGTCTGGATATTGGAGCAATAAGATAGCACCGGAACTCATAAGTATATGCACGTGATATGAACAAGCAGCACTAGGCCTATTGCTTGAATCGCAAAAAATGTACAACTGGGCACCTCCTGTATCTAACAACCCATTTGGCCTAGGTCCAGCAACACTTTTTAATACGGAAATAACCTACTTCGAATCACCTAACACGTGAAGATCACCAGCAACAACACAAACAAAGTGACCAGATGAAAGCGACTCTTCCCAGGATATGGATTTCAACCAAGAATCTTGACAAGTATCTTTTGATGACTGTTAGAAAAGGGCAAATCAAACCATGAGGCTCATAAACCTTGACCTATGCAAGTCTAAGACACAACTGTACAAGCAGTTTGGACCCAGCTGCAAGCACTTGTTAAGGTGGCCCTGGCCCTCATGCTTATCTGCCATCCCAGCATCGGAGACCATTCGAGCTTTAGTTGTAAGAGATTCCTTCTTGAAAACAGGCAGAAGACTAACAATACATACTTCCACTAAAGCAACAGCTGGACCTTTCTCACTATAACCCTCCTCAACCCTTAGAACTATGTTGAACAAAGACGTGAGAGTCTGCAAATGTGGGTTAGTGCTAGTCTTCGGTCGGCGAAATTCTTGGCTTTGATATTGTTTTTTACTATTGTTTTAATCAATGTATGTCCTTTGTGGAGTTGCATTTTGTTTTACTCTGGTCTCCTCATGGGGGTTTCGTTCACTTTTTTTGGTATGTTTATTTTATTAGGTACGGTGTTTATGGTTGTGTACGCTTTATTTCTGGTTTTATCTTGAATGTTGTAATCATTATACAAATAATAAAAAGTGAGATTGACTTATGGCAGCAAATACGACATTGCAAAGTCTAGAATAGTTGCGAATTGGAGGAACGCGAAAAAAAAATCAGCTTCAATACTGTTCTTAAATTCCCGTGAAAAAAAAAACGGCGAAAATACACAGTCAATGTGCGGAAGGTCCTGGATTTGATCAACATCTCCAGAAATCAGTAGTCCGAGTGATATAAAGGCTATCAGAAGTATTAGTGTTAAATTAAATATTATTAGGAATATGCACATGTTCCTGACTAGTCGGTTTAAAATGAAGTCAACAGCAGTCACTTTGATGAAGATCGTCAGGGAGCCAGGAGAGGACATAATAGAAGTTTGTGCAGGTGGTTTAGCAGCAGAAAAATTACGTAGGTTGCGCGACTTCCCAGCCCTCGCTTGACGAGGTGTACTGCTTAACGGCATGGAATACATGCCACTCCAACTGACACAATACCAGAGGCATCGCTTAGGTGGAGGATGGTTTTGGAGTCGATCAAAAGCTTGAGAAACTCATGTGCAGTGATATCCACCAGAATGTTCATTCTTATAAATCTCAAGCTCAGCGTCATAAACTGGTCGTTAAATAAAGTATTATTTAATTGAGAAACAAACCTAAAAAAATCAAGTACTTAGATGATGAATAAAAGCGCATATTCTAACCAAGACAGCTCTGATCTTGTTGATATGGAGCTGTGTATTAACTATGTTACTCATGCTGCCCCTGTTCTATCCTTAGAGAAATAAATTCTACAATGACCAAATCTTTTCTTCAGCGGTTGAAGCTGCAGGATTGTATTTGCCTGACATTTTAAAGCTAAACATTTTGTTGCCAAATTAAATATTAAAGGTTTCATGCTGAGTCGCAAAGCATTCTGCATAGCAAAGCCTGATTTGTTTTCGGTTTTACAAGGCATTATACAACATTTCCTGCTAGTGTTTGTTTGCTTGTGTGTTGTGGGTATTTTTTGGACCGCTATCTTTGCGATCTGTATTTTATTTTCATGTAGCAGCTACTTTGCTGGATCCCTTCATTCATTCAATGAACTCAATCGATTTGACCTGGGCGTTTTCTGGCAGCAATTCAGGAAAGCGGATATGATGCAATCTATGCAAACTGTCACATGAAAGCCAGCCTGATTGATTGCTTGGATTTTATGGTATCATTTGAAGTCTCATGTCAGTGCAAATCCACGCGGTTGCTGTCAAATGTAAACGCTGAAGGTCTCATGTTGCTTGGCGAGTTGCAGGCCGACCTTGCGTGTTAAAAATATTAGCGCTGTTAATAATCATATCTCAAACTTCAAGATGGTCTGGAGAGGTCCGGTTCAAGTGATAATAGACGAGCTGCCTTACTCTTTCCACTGAAATGTCCCTCTTCAATGTAAACTTTAGTACCGATGCGTGAAGCAAGCATAGATAGATACTTAGATAGACACTAGATAGATAGATACTTGGAAAGTTTTCAGTTTGTTAGAAACCTCTATAGTGCTTTTCATGGGGTCCCCATTTGTGCTGGCTGTAATGCCTGCTACATCGGAGCATCCTCCAGACATCTGAAAACTCGGATTGATGAACATTTGGGAAAAGATAAGTCCTCGCATATTTACAAACACTTGCAAGCGAGTGATGAATGTAAGCGCCAGTGTTCTGATCTTCGTTTTTCTCTTTTAGATGAAGCCCCAGACGGATTTTCAGCGGAAACTGAAAGAGGCCATGTTTATTCAATGGCTAAAATCTAACCTTAACGCCCAACTTAACCATCTAGCTCTTACTCTTTCTTGCCTTCCTACTTTGTTCCTCTCTCACGAATTGCGCGCGCTGGCGTAAAGCTGTTAGTCGCTCGTGTTTTTTTATTATTGAACTATAGTTTAGTTTGTGCCGTCCCTTCGGGAATTGTTAATCGGTTGCTGAGTGAGCATTTGTAGCGTCAACTATTGACCAATTGGTGTATTCACGCCTTCTTATTTAAACGCTGGTGATATAAACTTTTCGTATTAGTTGAAAATGATCAAAGCTGATCGAAACATGTCCTACAAACTTAAACAAGTTGTCTTTTTTCTGAAAGCTGTTGTGAATTTAGCACTACTTCGACCATTTGGAAAAAAGGTACTATGTTTATTTCTAATTAATTCTTGGGTATTTTCAGAAATTCTGTTTTGCTCTAAAAGTTGAAGAGGCCTTCTGAGGAAATTCGACGACCTTCATGACCTGCATATGGGAAAAAGCTTAAAAGTTGGTTCAGGACGCAACCGGATTACCTGTATGAATGGGGATCCGCAGTTGGATCAGAAATATTGATGAAGAATAATGAGCAGAAGTCATCCTTCAGAAACGGTCGACATCTTTCTAATCTGGGCACGGTTCTGGGTGTTGTTGTTATTGTTGTTATTTTTTTTTGCCGTTTTTGTTGTTATGTATATTCGTATTGGTGCTTTTGTGTCACCTGATCTGAAGCTGCTCGATCATGCGATTTTCCAAAAACGAGATCCATGCGAAAGCTATCACGGATTCGGGTAGTTGGATAACCATGCCGAATCATGATCTCGAGAATGATTTGTCTAGCGACCTAACGATCTGGACATACATTCAGCCAGGCTAGTTACACGTCGATCAGAGTTTGTTTATCTGATAATTGATTTGACAGCCACAAACGAGCAGCAAGCGAAGGTTTTCCTCTCCTAAAGCTGACCCAACGTTCGTGTCGTCTGCCGCTTATTGGTCTTGTAATGGTGAGCGACCTTTCTGTGCCACTCTGTAAGACCTTAGCAGGACAGCTACGAACGCTAAACTAATATGATCGTCCTTCTTTTACCATAAAGCTACCGTTTACTCCTCAACACACGAATAGTCCAAATCTCGCGCCATACCACGAGGTCAATATGGCGACTGCACGCTATGCTACGTTAATTCATAGTCTTAGAGTAAGAAATGTTTGATTCAATAGAAAATGTTATTTGCTTGAGGATTGCTCCAGCTTTTTAGGGAAAGGGTTAGGTTAGAATTAGCGTTAGGTTTAAGGTTACGGTTAGGTTTAAGGCTAGGGTTATGTTTGGGGTTATGGCTGGGCTTATGATTAGGGTTAGTGTTTGCGTTACATTTAGACAAAAAAATAAATAATTGAATTTAAAAAGTAAATAACATGCCATCAAAGCTTATCTCCGTCACCAAGAACTCAGACCGGTCGCCACTTCCGCGAGAAGACCTCATATCAGACTAGTAATCATCATCTCTGTAATAAAGGATGAACTAGCGATTTCCTAGCTGCATCCTTAGGATTTATGGGGTAATATAGAAACAGCCACCTTGCATAGGCGGAGGTATAAGTTGTCAGGTCGATCAAGGCGTCAGGCCCAACATCATCAAGTTGTCAAAAATCTCGCTAGCGTGTGGATGTTGTGTCCCTTTCATATTCAATTCCACTGCGGCTCATCACAGGGTTGCAACCTTCATACGTTTAGTCAACCTTTACAGGATGAGGACGGCTTGTTTTTCTGCCTCTTAGATGTTTGTTTTTTCGCGACCCGCTAGCGGAATTCTGGAATCGTATGCAAGTATTGCCCATAGTCAAACGTGGTTAAAATCGTCTGCTATTAGAGTCTACAGTCATTGAGGCTTTTTCGATCGACTCAAGTCAGACCCCATATAACTTACCTTAGTGACATTGAAGAGTCTTACTGGTGTGCTAGGAGCTGCCAGAGCGTGTTGACTGTTGATTCGCACTTGCTTATGACCTCCGATGCAGGTGTTCTTGCAGGTTGCTGTCCAACAGAGTCACTATTAGAGATTGCAGAGGATAAACAACCGTCGCGTTTTGTCAGCCTACGAGAAACGCATTGACCTGCAGACCAGCAACGGCAGTCACAGGGTGTTCTAACTTATAAGCTGGTCTCAAGTGCGTGCTTTCCCCTTGCTTAGGTGGGTGCGTCGTGGTAGTTACCCTTCCAATCCACCCATATGACTATGCTGGCTAGCAATCCCTTCGAAGCAGTCAGTTCTACAACCACACAGGGCGTTAGGCTTTCAATGAGAATCTTATGTCCATGTCGACTCCTCGAAGGGAACTAATCCAGTTCATTGCGCTTTCAAGTGCTGCACAGTTGTGAAAAACTTTGGATTCAACGAAAATTCGTTTGCTAGCTCTCGTAAAATAAGCCTACTGAGCACTTCCCTATTGCTTGGAGATTCTGCATGAAGGATTAATTCTAAAGAGTTAGGAAAGTAATTTATATTAATTTCTGTTAGTGACAGATTTTTTATTTTAATGTTGCATCGCGTTGGGTTTGCATTAAGTTTTGTTTCAAGCTGATGCGCTCGCAGATCCCGCAGATGCAGCGAGATGCAGACGAAAAGCGTCGAAAAGATCCTTTGAACCTGGAATTATACGCTGCGACCGCACCTTCAAAATCAAACGACTATTGTCACCTTTATTGGTGAGAGAGATTCGTTGGCCTGCGTCACCTGGGTCCACCTCGAATGCTTCAAAGGAGAATAACTTTTACGCCACACCCTCAAATTACTGGTGTAGGCGGTCAAAGGTTGGATCTCCCATCATACCACGCCAGTTGATTCTGAAAACGTGCCACTGCCAACTGCTGTTCCTCCTTGAAAGGCATCAGACCACAAAAGAAAAAAAGGTTTTTTAACAACTGTCGATTTCAACGGTTATCTAACCTATGGTGTGTTCGATGACCATTTGTAGTTCTTCATCCTAAGATGTGGCTATGTTCAGCTATCGCTAACGCGAAAGTGTTACACCCTGCCAGGCTGTGCACTAATTCCTAAGCGACTTCGACGAGGAAAGGATTTTGAGTGTTCAAATGGAGGAGTGATAGAGTTCCTTATAATAGTAAGCGTTTGGAGAGACGGGCGGGAGACAAGCTGGGCGTGGTGGTTTCCAGTTTTCTATGCGCCCGTTTCTATCTTGGCCTC
Organism: Craspedacusta sowerbii; assembly: GCA_003687565.2. NCBI lineage: Eukaryota > Metazoa > Cnidaria > Hydrozoa > Limnomedusae > Olindiidae > Craspedacusta > Craspedacusta sowerbii. The sequence continues at coordinate 9,859 of QQSS02252140.1, read as the reverse complement.
AACCTACTAGTTACTGCCAGTTGAGCGACGCAACTCTTTTCTCTGTTTTTCTTAAAAGAACTTAAATTTCTTATACTTAAAAAATGTTTACTGTTTCTTTCGTGGGGTATTCCGATCACACCCACGCAACACCTATTGCTGGGTCTGTCAGGACACTATCGACTTTCCTCTGCACGGTTCGAGTGAAACGGCCACTACTGCACGGGCCGAGTCAGATCCGACTTTCAGGTTCGTACGTAACAGGATCTGAGCAGCAAGCTCATGTAATTGAAACGCCTTGCTAATCAACATCTAAAGTGACACTTGTACCAGTCGACATTCGCCTGGTAGTCTCAGACCCATCTGGACACGTGTCGAGTTTCGGGGGTTAAGTAATCATTTCTGATCGACTGTTTGCATAGTTATTAACCTTTCTATCCTTTTGCCCTTGCAAGGGTTTATCTTCAAAACGAAGCAAACTTAAATCTATCAGCCTGAAAGGGAAAAAAGGCGTAGAAAAGCTATTGATTGTGATTCATGATTCCTTTGCTTATTTGGCGTACCTTCCAAAGTAGGCTTTATTCATGCCGTCGAAAACATGCAGGTCAGCCAGGGGGACTATCTTTCTACATGTCTGCCCTACAGTCATATCTACACCTAAAAAAAAAGGATCCGTAGCTAGCAGGTCTACTCAAATTTTCAGGTTGATGGTCTTTTCTTAGCTTAAAAGCTCTATTATGCATGCAAGGTCTCATAACTGACTGCTGCCAACAACTCGAGCGTTGCCTCAGTTTACTTCGAAGCCGCTGATATGAATATTCTTGCAAACAGTACATCAATTACTTTTATGATCGATATTCATGGATCAATTGATGCTTGGAATGCAACATTTGCGCTAGTGAATGACTTGAGTAACAAGTCTCCTTGCGACAAATGCATCCTCATTCACGCGCGGGTATACGCACGTATCTGGGACTTTTTGCAATATTCATTATAGTTAAGTACGCACACCTTTACACTGCCCAGCGCAAAGATTGACCACCCAATTATTCGCTGGAAATGTAACGATGATTAAGATTCCGATCGAGTGTAAAGATGACTCGAGTTAGATCCGAGCAGAAATTAATCTTTATTTTGTTATGTTTTCCTCGTCTCTTAACAAGTATTCGAAATGGTAACTTTAATCCTTATGAAATTACCATTGGTAGTTACAAAGGCGGTAATTAAAAAACAACGTCAATGCATTCCAAGAGAAATACGAATTCTCTTTGAAAGAGCCAGACATTGCAGCCTTTCATGAAAGTGAGCTCGCTCATCTTCCATGGAAAATGGGATTTGTAGAAATGAAATTTAGAAATTTTCAGTGACAATTAAATGCTCGCAAGTCAAGCAAAACTATTCGTACGATCATTTTTTTACCACAAATATTTGCGCATTAAGGAACGCGTGCTTCGTATTACGAACTTCTATATCTCAATCATACCATTCACATGAAGGTACCATATGCCAATGCAATTTTTCTGGTTGTGAAGAATTCATCATGATTCTATTGCTACCATTGGTTTATCCATGCTTCGATATTCGCCTCAATACCCGTAAGCCTAAGACTACGATCACATCCAGCCTTGTCGAAATTCGATGCTATAGAGACAGGTCCTGTGCGAGACTCCTATATCTCACGTCTTAATGCATTCAAGCTATTTAGTAGCTTTTTTTTGTCCAGTAAAAAATCGGCACTGCATTAGGCAGTCTAAAGCATTAGCAAAAGTTGTTATATCGTTCCCTTCTCCCAAGTCCGAAACCTCGCGAACGCTTCGATCTCGCTGGGTGGAGCTTCCTTGTCCAAAAATTAACTAATTGCTAGAGAGCTTGGCCTTTCCCAGACTAACTGGCAACACGACCCCGCAAATGCATCCAATTTGTGTCACTGTGTTCAGAAGTTTACCTGTCTCTCTACTTGAAAAAGTATCCGTTTCTCTAATGCGTGCCGCTCGTTTGACACTTCCTTGCGCACGGTTGATTGAAGAATCTTCTCGCTATATGGAAACTCGTCTGGCAACTCTGTGATGCATGCCACTTTCTTCCAGACTTGAAGTGGTAGGAGTTTGTCCGAGAACATTAGTGTGGAAGCCAGCCGCTTCACTGTCAGCCTCGTTTCCAACTCAATTTCTGCTGACTAAGCATTGCCTAGTTAGCCATCCACAGCGGACAAGGTCATTTTGGAATAGAGTGTCCGGCTCAGCGCTAGACTGCGCTGGCGCATTATGCAGGACTCGTTGTTGCTGTCGATGTCTGCAGAACTCATATTCAGTTTTGATGACTTTCTCACTGAGGCGTAAGTAATTTTGTAGCGCTGAAATATCTCTTAAAGAACGACAGCTATGCGTCACCGAAGTAGCAGCTACGACGGCCAAAGGTGTTTGCTGCTTCAAGCCAACGCGTCGCTCAGCCTCAAGAAAGAAAAGCAACCTCGGCACACGATAGAAAGCCGGAAAGAAGCAACACGAAGAGAGAGACTGCGCGTGGAGAAGATCCGAAACGCATACAGATCCTTGCAGTACGTGCTGAGATTAGAAACTCAAGGACGGCCCAAGTACCTGCATATACTGACCGCTGCGATCGAGTATATTCGACGACTTGAGGAGGATTTGGGTTTACGTCACCAATGAACTGCGTGACGTATGTAGCTTTAAAGACAGAAGACGCACCAGCACCATGAAAATTACCATTGTGCTAAAAATTTTTGTGACTAGAAAAATCTGGGAAGGCAATGCAATGTCCGGTTTGATTCGGATTACCTAGAGATTCATATAAAAGCGAAAGATTAGTCTTTTATGAAAGAAAGAAACTGACTAGGGATATATGTGAGTATTTTGTATTGTCAGCGAAACTCATGCAACTCTTAAGAAAATCCATTTCCGCGCTAACACTTCCATATTTGTAATGTGCTGAGACGTTGGCAGCTTGTCAACAGCTGTTTTTGACACACTGTCAGTTTAATTACAAGTCAAATGTAGGCAAATCGTTTTAACTATCGATCATACACAAGCAAAACATTTCTCGCAACATACTTAACACTAGGGTGTTCATGAACTCGCTACATTATTGTATTACTGATCTAATTGATTTTTTAAATGATTTTTTCGTACTGCTGCACTAGATTGATAGAGTTGCTGGAATTACTTTGCAATTTAGCATATAAGGGTAAACGAAGAAGGATTATTATTATTACTTTGTGGAGAGGATTGACTGTGACTATTGACCTCCCGAATGCCTTTTTCTGGAGTCAGTTCTATTGCGCATGAGAAGATTCGGGGTAAGATCACAGGCATTTGCATCTTCGATACTTCTCCATGACTTGCAAATGAGAATCACTCACTTAGTTATCGCTTTTGCATTTGATGTCATGAGAGAGATACTCCCTTTTACTATTATACGATGATATTTATTAGAAATGCCATGTTGCACCAGTCTGCGTGATTAGTACCGCAACATGTGGGTACAGCATAGATTTTCTAACTATCTCAGTTGACTTGCGTTCTGCAAGTGGTGGAATGTTACGTCATTTGATAATCGCGAAATAAAATTCGAGAGTCGTTTACAGTTAAGTTTGCAATTGCAGCGATATACAGCTTGTATGCTCCTTATTTCTTCAATTTTTTTTCCGTGAATCTTATCTCTAAATTTAATTTGTAATCAAAAAATTTTCGATATGGCCTAAACTATGTCGCTCCTCCATGCTTGGCGTGAAGATGATAGCTGATGAGATAGAAGCAAGTCAGCGTGAAGAGGCTGGACTAGTCGGCGCTAATGTGTGTCTCCTCATGAACTATGAGGTACCTGTAGGCGATAGCACTGATGATGGCACCATTCACTTCGGAAAGTGCTTCCGCATTGAGTTGATGGATTCGTATGCCAGTCCAATCGCTTGGACGTCGGCAGGGTGGTCGTCCGATCTCGTTGAGGCGACGTGCTCGGGATCCATATCACGGAATGGCCATGATGGCTGCCTAGGCGAAAGCGCCTGGGCCCAGCTCGAGCTGGGTCAAGCAGGAGGAAGCGCCTGGAACCCACTCGAGGTGGGTCAACGAGGAGGAAGGGAGCAGGGAAACCCCTCAACAGAACTCCCTGCTCCGTCATTGGACAGTATATAAATAACGACTTCCTCCTCGAACTGTATATAAACTCTTGTAATATTATTTAGTATAGGTAAGGTAAGGTAAAACTAGTTCAAGTAGAAGTAAAAGTAATCTCTGTTGTGAGTTCCTTTCTAGCGTCTGCGACAATCCATATGGATTCGGTCAGCGGGTGGCATCATTAGTTTCTCCCACTTGCAAGACCGGATACTTACGAGGAAGGCGTCGCTGATGGCGCCTTCCTCGTCTTCCGTGGATGAATGCGAAAAAGCAATAATTTCCGTTATGAGCGCAGGTAGGGGAGCGCTAAGATCGTTCAAGCTCAAGCAAGAAACATTTGTGAATGTTTCCACCAGCCAGTGTAGCTGAACCAAGTTTCCAGTACGTCAAATATTCATTGACTTGATAGCAGGATTTGCTAACATGGAAAATGGAAGATGGAATGTAGAATATGTGGAAGAAAATGTGGAAGAATATGTTGAAGATGGAATATGGACGATGTCACCGTCGAATCTTGAACCTGAATCTGAATCCCACCCGAGTCCACAGCTATCGATAAATAAAGTTAGCAATAGTAATTGCAAGAAGATCTTTGAATTGATAAGCAATTAACTAATCTATCTCCGTACCGTTGTAAGCTGCTTACCTCGGTTACTGTTACGGCCACCGGTGGCTATTGTTATCACCGGTGACTAATGTGGACACAGGTGACTGTTCCTCAAAAAATTGATTAAATACCAGATAGGAAGGTGATAGTGCTGGGTATTCAGAATTCATGACAGCTGAGGTAAGTGTCCTATGAGTGAAATGAGAAAGTTACACATCACTAGCCACCTACGGCTACATTATGAGCTTGTTGATAACCGATTATATTCAGCTTTATAAACTTGCCCCAGCGTTTCGCGCTAAGCAAAAAAAATTGGTGGACTAATCTTGGCGGTGGTGCCAGTTCTGAAGCTCACGATATCCATGATTTATATCGTTTGTGGCCAGTAGAATGATTTGATATGCGCTATCACTTCCTTCGATAAGAGTGCTAAAAAGGTCCCTGCTAAGACAAATAACAGTTGTCACAAAATAGTTGTCTAATACCAGTGCGGCCTATAAGAAAGCTATGACGTTTCTGGAAAGTAGATTTGGTTAAGTCTACGCGCCTGGCCTGGAGATGACAAGGGCATTCAGAAATATGCTGACTTCCTTGGCCAATGTCTCACTGCGATGGAGCAGATTGACGAACTTCCATCTTGAATGACTTTAAACAAAATGCCTTGCTAGCGTCGGAGCTGCCCGAGTGGCTAGGAAATAGGTGGAAGCGAAGAGCTGTAGAGAGTAGGCGCGAATCTGGAAGGTATCCAAAGTTCCACGAGTTTGTAGAATTCATCATTAGCGAGTCGGAGATTTTAAACGACCTGTTTATGTCTAAAAAAAAAAATGCCAAAAAAGTAACGAACGCTTTATTGATAAGGCCATTAAGACGTCATCGAGCCATGTCCGACATACGAGTTCAGCCCCTAGATCTCATACCTGCAGTGTCTGTAATGACCATTCTCGTGAGACTTCGCACTGTAGGGACCTGAGACAAAAGAGCTACGAAAGAGATTAGGCACCAGGCTATTGACTTAAAGCTCTGCTTTCGTTGTCTTAAGCCGGGTCACAGAGCCCCCATTTGCGATTTCCCGGCCATATGTAAAACCTGCGGCAAAGTTCATCCTACTGTACTGCATGACAAGTTTCGGCCTATTCAAGAATTAAGATCGCAGCAGTTTACCACTGCAAAATCACAATCCATGTCATCTTCGCTAGCAACCGCTAGCAGTGGTCAAACCATTTGCAAAATGAGTTGTATGGTTCTACCAGTCTGGGGCTCCACAGCTGAGAACCCTAACAAAGAAACGTTATGTTATGCCTTGCTAGATACCATGTCAGACTCAACCTGAGTGACAAACTCCGTTGCTCAAAGGATTTATACGGTATGACAAGAAAGAAACCTTTGTCTAACCACGATTACGACTACGAACCAGCTCGTTACTTCCACTAACCTCTCAAATTTGCATATCAGAGGCCATACCTCGAAGGAATTAATAAGGCTGCCACAAGCGTACTCAAGAGATACCGTACCTATGCATATAAGCGAAATTCCAACATCTGACGTCGCTAAGAAGTTTAGGCATCTTCGTTGTATCGCTGATCAAATACCGGATTACATATACTCGTAGGCCTTCTTATTGGCTATGATACAGCGTATGCAATGTTCCCAGAGGCATCCTTGAAGGTGGATGACGTCACGCTACCCTACCCTGTCAAAACCCCCTGGGGTGGTGCATTGTTAGCAGGATCCAAGAAGGCACCTTTAGTAATGTCATTAACCACCGCATGGCAACAATCGCGCTCCAAAACTACAACCATGTCGCCCATGAGCCCACTACGGTTGTCTTCAAAACTGCAAAAGAGGTCTTACCCGCCCCTAGTACAATTCTGGATTTTTTTTTAGCAGGATTCTATTGAAACTGCACTAGAGAAGAGCAATCTCAAATCGCCGTCACAAGATGACGAGCTTTTCATAAACTTGCTCAATCAGGGAATCAACAGAAACTGAAACAGGTAGTTTCCAAACGCCCTTGCCCTTTAAAGGAAGACCCAATCTACCTAATAACATGAAACAGACCTTGCAGCGATTCCATTAGCTAAGCCGCCAGCTTCAATCTAATAAGCGCTATTGTGACGACTACTTCAGTTTTATGAATGATATCCTCACCAACACGCACGCAGAAGTAGCGTCCATTAATAATTAACCGGTCGAGGCTCGGTACATACCCCATTTTTGTGTAAGGCATCATGAGAATAAATACGGGTCTTATTTGGCTGTAGTGCTGAGTTTTTTGGGACCTCTCTCAGCGATCATCTACTTGTAGGACATGATCAACTCAAAAGTCTGGTAGGATACTTCGCCGCTTTAGGCTAGGCAGGGTGGCATTAATGGGAGACGTGGAAAGGATGTTTTACTCTTTCTTCGTAAGACCTTGCGACAGAGATCATTTAAGGTTCTTGTGGTTTAAGGATAGCAGGATGATGGAAGTAGTCGACTACAGAAAGTGTGTGCATCTTTTTGGTGCACGCCCTAGCCCAGGTGACGTTCGGCCTAAGAAAAGCAGCTGAAGCTGCGGATGATAGCCAAGAACAAGGAAGGAAAGCGAAGCAACTCTTGCAAAATTCATTCTATGTCGATGATGCGGTGTTCTCGCTCGATTCGGAGCAGGAAATGATAAGCATTATTAATGAACCCAGTCGCGTGTGTGCTGCTGTTAACATGCGACTTAACAAGTGGGTCTCTAATATCGAAGTTGTTTTAGATTCTATTCCCAATTCTGAGAAAGCAGAATCAACTTAACTTGTTAAGTTAGACAACTGTCCTGCGTCTATGGACCGCGTATTAGGGATTCAGTGGTGCACTGAATTTGAAAACTTTCAAATCGGTGTTGAATTCGGCAAAAAAAACGTACACAGGACGAGGTATATTGTCCTCCGTCGCTTCTATATTCGATCCGCTAGGCTTCTTAGCCCCGTTTATTCTATGAGGAAAGCACATTTAACAAGACCTTTGCGAACAAAGCCAAGATTGCGAGGCGCCTGTGGACGCGAAGGTATCCAATAAATGGGAGTCTTTTATGACCAATCTCAGTCTTTTGCGTGACGTACGAACCCCACGATGCTTCAAGCCTAAGAGTTTCGGAAAAGCGTCGATCGACTTAACAACCCTGCGTACCTTCATGAATAGAGGCAATGGCCTTCGCAAATTTGAGACCACTTACAACCGTGGAGGGTGACGCAAGTCCAATCACACCAAATATCCTTTTGACCATGAAAACGAAAGTAGTATTACCTAAACCTCCAGGCGAATTTAACGAGGCAGATGTTAACCCACGGAAACGGTGGAGGCAGGTTCAGAGTCTTGCCAACACGTTTTGGGTAAGATGGCGTAGAGAGTACTTGCAAACTCTGCAGCCTAGGTCCAAGTGGCAGGAGTCAAAGTTTAACTTAAAAGCAGGGGACATTGTTCTTGTCAATGAAGACAATGTTATCAGAAACCACTGGCCCCTGGCCTAAAATAGTGGAGGTATTCCACTGAGAGTATATGGTTTAGTCAGGCACGTAAAACTGCAAATGGAAAGCAGCGATCTAGGAAACGACGGTAAACTTCGTCACCAGCCAAAGTACATCAAACGACCTGTTCAAAAATTGGTCCTTCTTCATCATTTGTAATGTATAAACTTACATGCTTATTATTTTAAAGGTAATCATTCCTATTTGTTGGAGTTTGTTCCACACGCAAGGGTGCGGAGTGTTAATATTTGCGGGCCATTTATGCTATGTTTATCCCGCCCCGTTCCCCAGCATATGCGCTTGTAAGTTAGGTAAGTTACTGTTGAGCATGTTTCGTGATTTGTAGTGTGAACATGAGCTTCATGGGTACATCGTGCTCTTGGGCTTGCTCCGCGCCTGCGCAGACTCCAAGTAGCCTCGTTAGGTTTGGCCTGACTGGCAGCTTCCGCATACAGTATTCTGGTGTTGCACTATCCGCTGTTATCATAGGTCGTGCTATGTTAGTGATGCTGTTGCACAATGTTGTTGTGCAAGCGTGGGTGCGCCTCCAAGCTGTGTGATGTTCTATTATATAACTATATCCTGTTGCGTTACTCTTTGACTTGGAGGGCACGCCTTTTGTATGCAACGGCAATAGTTTGCGAACGTGTATATATACTCAGACATATGGTTAGATATTTCAACAACGTTCAAGATCTTCCGAGGCGTAGAGAAAGGATAGCGGTGAGACTTTTACCTTTTATAATTTTATAAGACACCTTAGAATTCTATAGGCTGGGGTTTCATATCTTATGTGATTTGTCACTGAATTTCTTTCAGTTCTGTGTAATTGAGTCAACAATTGCCATGGTTTTATTATAGTTTCACGGTGGTGGTGTGTCATAACAGAATCGGTGAAGGAATAAGTCGCAATACGTTGGCTTTTCCTTATGAGTCAAATATCAGCCACACCGTTACAACCTCCCTCAAAACTACGCGCTGGGAATCTACACTATATAACAAACTCCATTTGTTGTCATTTACCTTTAAACTTTTATTTTTTTTAAAAGTTTCCCTTCCTGTTCATTAAAGCTGCAAACCTGTCGAAATCGCATCGTCAAAATCAACAATCTTTCACCATATCACTTTCAATTGATAATAGTGCCAATTTTATCTCTTCTCGAATCTGAATCGTCTCTCGAATGGAATTCCACATTGGTCTGACTTTAAAGGCCTGTTCAATGGCATGCTCCATTAAGTGACTCTTTCTCGGGCAGAAAAAGTCTTTATGCCTCTAGCTGGGTCACGACTTTCTCAAGGGTTAAGCCTTTCGTCTGCAGATACTGCTGTGTAAGATCAACTTCCTCTAATACAGAATCCCAAAAGTACAGGTGGCAAAGAAATGTAAGATCACAGACGACAGGCAAAGGACCTTGTGCTGTACGTCTTGTGCTAACATATTCATCAGCTTCAAGTAAACCTTCGCATTAATTTTTTAAAACTTGTGAATCCGTGCGTCATAAATTGGCGCGGAGATGTCATCTCTCCGAACTAGCAAAAAAACTGTCAAGAGCCAATGGCCTGCTGTTGAAAATCCGGTACTTTGTTGATGCGCACACAATAAAATGTTTATATTATAGCTTGTTCCACTCACATATGACCTA